>JAODAL010013799.1:0-89832 GCA_025379985.1 Phyllomedusa bahiana | reverse complement strand
CAAAGCAGAAAAAAAGTTAATTAACCCCGGGATGTAAATTGCGCAAAAAAATTTGAACCCCAACAAACTACAGCTTGTCTGTTACAATGGCGTGTTTTTTTACGCTACACAACAAGAGGAAAACTTGTAATTAACCTTCGCTTTTGTATTATGCTACAGGAAAAATGTATTTTTTGCGGATGAAAAAGACGGTTTATTTTAGTCACCACAGCAGCAGAACAACGCTTAATTAACCCCTGGATTTAAATTGCGCAAAGGAATTGCGCAACCAAAAACTACAAGCTTTGTAGCGTGTTACAATGGCGTGTTTTTTACGCTACACAACAATAGGACAACTTGTAATTAACCTTCTCTTGTGAATTATGCTACAGGAAAAATGTATTTTTTGGCAGTGAAAAAGACGGTTTCTTTTAGTCACCACAACAGCAGAAGAACGCTTAATTAACCCCTGGATGTAAATTGCGCAAAAGAATTGAGCAGCCAAAAATGAAGTGGTATTTGTATTGTAAAAACGCTGGACTTCAGATCCAATACCCCACAAAATCAGAAATAGAACGTTAAGAGAAGCAGTCTCTGAGACAAGCTGAGACACCCCCCAAAAATCGCTGTATTAAAAATGAGTTCTTTAGTATCAGCTATCACAGCAGCCGCGGCAGCACCTTCCCTACTCAGTACAGTGAGAGCGGTATGAGCTCCCAGCGTCGCGCCCGGACTTATATAGTGCGGTGACGTCACAGAATCCCGCCGGTCTCTGATTGGCTTCATCTCTGCACATGTCATGCAGGCTATGCCCTTCTTCCTCCAGAGTGCTTTGCCCCATGTAACGCCATGTGCTCGCAGCCATTTTATCAATCAAAAGCACACTTCTTTCACCCGAAGTACCTCAAAGTTCTACTTCGTTCCGAACCGGTTTTCCTGAAATTCTAAATGAATTCCACTTTGTTAGAATCAATTCGCCCATCTCTAATCATATCCTGCTCTCATATAGGGCAGCATAAACCACCTAATAGGTTTATGCTGCCCTATATGGTTTTCCTTCTTCCAATAGTGCCATCTCTACAGGTGAGCAATGCACATACACGACCATCTACTTCATGTAAAAGATTACATGAAATATCTGACCAGGCCACCTTCATCTGGTGTTCCAGGGTCTAGTTCAATCTTCACATACCTGTTGTAGGTGCTCTTGGCAGTGGACAGAAGTCAGCAGGGGCACTCCACCCATTTTCCTGTTATGCTGCTCCATACTGAGCGAGATGCGATGCTTGATGTGTCCTGACATCAGTCTGTCATCAACTTTTCATCAATTTATGCTAAAGTAGCTCTTTTTTGGGATGAGACCAGAAAGGCAAGCTGTTAATCCTCACAGGCATCAATAAGCCTTGCCACCCATGAACAAGGGTGCCACCAAGAACTTGGAAAGAACAAGAATTAAAAAAATAAATAAGTAATTAAAAGACTGACCTGTCTGTATTCTGGCAAGATGCTTTATTTAGAAATTTGAATTTTTAAATTGATTTTATCAATAACAACTTAGTAAATGTTCAATGCAAGTGTTCATCTAAAATGCATCATTCATGAGATACCAACATGCTTAGCTGCCAATTGATTAATTGTTTCTGGGGAATGTACATGGGTAGGCCTGCACAACACACAGTCTGCGGGGCTGCCACAGGATTCTAGGCGGACTACAAATGGGACTGCAAAGGTTTGCAAAAACCCCTGTCAAAACAGGCATTGCCGCTCAGTTTGGTGGTGTCCCAGGGGTCCAGCGCTGTTTCCTGTCAATCTGGGCTTTCCTGAAAACTTTTGGCTCCCACCTTCTGCCAAATTGTACAAGTCTGTACTAGGGTATACACTTGCACTTTTGTAGCATCAATTTACTATCTGAGAATCTGATAATTAGATTTTTTATAGTTAATCTACAAATTATTATACATAATATTAATTATATTTATTTCACACTGCTGATCATGAATTACCCTGGATTAGTCTATTCCCTGCAATTGCCACCTATTTTTGTGTGGTACTCATACTTTTATTGTGTCTATATGTTTTTTATTATTATTGTTGATGTAATAATAAAATTGAATTTTTATGGCATTCCTGACCTAGTCCTTTTTTGAAGGTATTGTAACTTACAGGGGTTTTGCCAAGAAGTGACTTCCTTACCTCATAATCTGCTTAGAAGAGACTATAAACAAAGTAAGAAGCCTCACAGGGAGAGAGAGAGGAGGGCTGAGAACACAGCCAGGAAGCAGGGAGTGTGTGCAATGTTCACTGAAATAATTACATTACAACCAGTGGATTCTATATACAAAAGACACAGGGCTGATTCACTGCTTTTTCTCTACAGTCCCTTGCTAGCTCCTTCATGTTCCCTGTCATCAGATAAGAATTGCAGACAACGCAAGCGTAGCTGCTGGTCGTGTCTAATGTAAACTTTTAAGTAACTAAGGGCATGTAAGGAAGGCTGTAGCTCTCAGAGGCTTCCCTTTTTTGTAATCATATATATCAGGCCCGGACTGGGAATAAAAATCAGCCCTGGCACTAAGCCCCCAGCAGCCCACATACAATATCCACTTACAAAATGTCCCTTGTTCTCGCACCTCGCCACTTTCTAAAATAAACTTCACTATAAAGGTGCTTTCACACGGAGCGTTTTTGGTGCATTTTTGATGCGTTTTTGGTGCGTTTCTATGCAGAAAGGCAGAGTAGTTAATGCTGTACATTTCTGCACAAAAAAAACGCATAAAAAAATGCACCAAAACCGCTCCATGTGAGAGCTCCCTAAACGCAAGCAAGACAGAAAAAGTGGTGCAGAGAAACCCGTCACAGAGTCAGGTGTGCACTTGCTTTACAATCAGGGACAAGCCCACACTGATACTAACTACATAAGCACCAGCATAACCTACAACCCCACCAATCACATCACCAGTAGTCAGGTCACCATCACATGAATACAGCACTGATAGAAGTAAACTTACCCCTGACAGCAGGGACTCACACGAGACGTCATCTCTGATGGGAGTTGTTCTCTTCTCCTTTCCTTCTCCATCTGGCCCAAACCTCCATGATGTCTTCGTCCCTGTAGAATTTACCACAAATACATCTTAGACTCTTTTCCAGCACTTTCCTATCAATTCCCACCTCTGTACAAACTCCCCATCCATAGAGCCCCAAATAGTAATAGTGCCCCATTCTGGTGCCCCACATAGTAATTGTACCCAAAACGGCATATGATAGACCCTATTAGGTAGGTAGACAGGGCCTTCCTCCATTAATTTGGGAGGTAGACAGGGCCTACCCCTGTAATTAGCCAGGCAGGGCAAGTTACTAGCCAGGCAGTGACAGGGCCAGTTACTAGCCAGGCAGTGACAGGACCAGTTACTAGCCAGGCAGTGACAGGACCAGTTACTAGCCAGGCAGTGACAGGGCCAGTTACTAGCCAGGCAGCGACAGGGCCAGTTACGAGCCAGGCAGTGACAGGACCAGTTACTAGCCAGGCGGGCCAGTTACTAGCCAGGCAGGGACAGGACCAGTTATTAGCCAGGCAGGGACAGGACCAGTTATTAGCCAGGCAGGGACAGGACCAGTTATTAGCCAGGGGGCCAGTTACTAGCCAGGCAGGGACAGGACCAGTTATTAGCCAGGGGGCCAGTTACTAGCCAGGCAGGGACAGGACCAGTTACTAGCCAGGCAGGGACAGGGCCAGTTACTAGCCAGGCAGGGCCAGGACCAGTTACTAGCCAGGCAGGGCCAGGACCAGTTACTAGCCAGGCAGTGACAGGACCAGTTACTAGCCAGGCAGGGCCAGGACCAGTTACTAGCCAGGCATGGCCAGTTACTAGCCAGGCAGGGACAGGACCAGTTATTAGCCAGGCAGGGCCAGTTACTAGCCAGGCAGGGCCAGGACCAGTTACTAGCCAGGCAGTGACAGGGCCAGTTACTAGCCAGGCAGGGACAGGGCCAGTTACTAGCCAGGCAGGGACAGGACCAGTTACTAGCCAGGCAGTGACAGGACCAGTTACTAGCCAGGCAGTGACAGGACCAGTTACTAGCCAGGCAGTGACAGGACCAGTTACTAGCCAGGCAGTGACAGGGACAGTTACTAGCCAGGCAGTGACAGGGCCAGTTACTAGCCAGGCAGGGCCAGGGACAGTTACTAGCAAGGCAGGGCCAGGACCAGTTACTAGCCAGGCAGGGCCAGGACCAGTTACTAGCCAGGCAGGGACAGGTCCAGTTACTAGCCAGGCAGTGACAGGGCCAGTTACTAGCCAGGCAGGGCCAGGACCAGTTACTAGCCAGGCAGTGACAGGACCAGTTACTAGCCAGGCAGGGCCAGGACCAGTTACTAGCCAGGCAGAGACAGGGCCAGTTACTAGCCAGGCAGGGAAAGGACCAGTTACTAGCCAGGCAGGGACAGGACCAGTTACTAGCCAGGCAGTGACAGGACCAGATACTAGCCAGGCAGTGACAGGACCAGATACTAGCCAGGCAGTGACAGGACCAGTTACTAGCCAGGCAGCGACAGGACCAGTTACTAGCCAGGCAGGGACAGGGCCAGTTACTAGCCAGGCAGGGACAGGGCCAGTTACTAGCCAGGCAGTGACAGGACCAGTTACTAGCCAGGCAGGGACAGGGCCAGTTACTAGCCAGGCAGGGACAGGGCCAGTTACTAGCCAGGCAGGGACAGGACCAGTTACTAGCCAGGCAGGGCCAGTTACTAGCCAGGCAGGGACAGGACCAGTTACTAGCCAGGCAGTGACAGGTCCAGTTACTAGCCAGGCAGTGACAGGACCAGTTACTAGCCAGGCAGGGACAGGGACAGTTACTAGCCAGGCAGTGACAGGACCAGTTACTAGCCAGGCAGGGCCAGTTACTAGCCAGGCAGGGACAGGACCAGTTACTAGCCAGGCAGTGCTATTTACTAGCCAGGCAGGGACAGGGCCAGTTACTAGCCAGGCAGGGACAGGGCCAGTTACTAGCCAGGCAGGGACAGGACCAGTTACTAGCCAGGCAGTGACAGGACCAGTTACTAGCCAGGCAGTGACAGGACCAGTTACTAGCCAGGCAGGGCCATGTAGTAGCCATGCAGTGACAGGGCCAGGTACTAGCCAGGCAGTGACAGGGCCAGTTACTAGCCAGGCAGTGACAGGGCCAGTTACTAGCCAGGCAGGGCCAGGACCAGTTACTAGCCAGGCAGTAACAGGACCAGTTACTAGCCAGGCAGGGAAAGGACCAGTTACTAGCCAGGGGGCCAGTTACTAGCCAGGCAGGGACAGGCCCAGTTATTAGCCAGGCAGGGCCAGTTACTAGCCAGGAAGGGACATGGCCAGATACTAGCCAGGCAGTGACAGGGCAGTTACTAGCCAGGCAGTGCCAGGACCACTTACTAGCCAGGCAGGGACAGTTACTCGCCCGGCAGGGACAGGTCCAGTTACGAGCCAGGCAGGGTCAGTTACTAGCCAGGCAGGGACAGGACCAGTTATTAGCCAGGCAGGGCCAGTTACTAGCCAGGCAGGGACAGGGCCAGTTACTAGCCAGGCAGGGACAGGGCCAGTTACTAGCCAGGCAGTGACAGGGCCAGTTACTAGCCAGGCAGGGACAGGGCCAGTTACTAGCCAGGCAGTGACAGGGCCAGTTACTAGCCAGGCAGTGACAGGACCAGTTACTAGCCAGGCAGTGACAGGGCCAGTTACTAGCCAGGCAGTGACAGGACCAGTTACTAGCCAGGCAGGGAAGGGCCAGTTACTAGCCAGGCAGGGCCAGGGACAGTTACTAGCAAGACAGGGCCAGGACCAGTTACTAGCCAGGCAGGGCCAGGACCAGTTACTAGCCAGGCAGTGACAGGTCCAGTTACTAGCCAGTCAGTGACAGGTCCAGTTACTAGCCAGGCAGGGACAGGGACAGTTACTAGCCAGGCAGTGACAGGACCAGTTACTAGCCAGGTAGTGACAGGACCAGTTACTAGCCAGGCAGGGCCAGGACCAGTTACTAGCCAGGCAGTGACAGGGCCAGTTACTAGCCAGGAAGGGACAGGACCAGTTACTAGCCAGGCAGTGACAGGACCAGTTACTAGCCAGGCAGTGACAGGGCCAGTTACTAGCCAGGCAGTGACAGGACCAGTTACTAGCCAGGCAGTGACAGGGCCAGTTATTAGCCAGGCAGTGACAGGACCAGTTAATAGACAGGCAGTTACAGGGCCAGTTACTAGCCAGGCAGTTACAGGGCCATTTAATAGCCAGGCAGTGACAGGGCCAGTTACTAGCCAGGCAGTGACAGGGCCAGTTACTAGCCAGGCAGTGACAGGACCAGTTACTAGCCAGGCAGGGCCAGGACCAGTTACTAGCCAGGCAGTGACAGGACCAGTTACTAGCCAGGCAGTGACAGGACCAGTTACTAGCCAGGCAGTGACAGGACCAGTTACTAGCCAGGCAGTGACAGGACCAGTTACTAGCCAGGAAGGGAAGGGACAGGTACTAGCCAGGCAGGGCCAGGGACAGTTACTAGCAAGACAGGGCCAGGACCAGTTACTAGCCAGGCATGGGCCCAGGGACCAGTTTACTAGCCATGGCAGTGACAGCACCAGTTACTAGCCAGGCAGGGACAGGCCCAGTTACTAGCCAGGCAGGGACAGGACCAGTTACTAGCCAGGCAGGGCCAGGACCAGTTACTAGCCAGGCAGTGACAGGGCCAGTTACTAGCCAGGCAGTGACAGGGCCAGTTACTAGCCAGGCAGTGACTGGACCAGTTACTAGCCAGGCAGTGACAGGGCCAGTTACTAGCCAGGCAGGGACAGGGCCAGTTACTAGGCAGGCAGGGACAGGGCCAGTTACTAGCCAGGCAGGGCCAGGGACAGTTACTAGCAAGGCAGGGCCAGGGACAGTTACTAGCAAGGCAGGGCCAGTTACTAGCCAGACAGTGACAGGACCAGTTACTAGACAGGCAGGGCCAGGGCCAGTTACTAGCCAGGCAGGGACAGGGCCAGTTACTAGCCAGCCAGTGACAGGTCCAGTTACTCGCCAGGCAGTGCCAGGCCCAGTTACTACCCAGGCAGTGACAGGGCCAGTTACTAGCCAGGCAGTGACAGGACCAGTTACTAGCCAGGCAGTGACAGGACCAGTTACTAGCCAGGGCAGTGACAGGACCATTTACTAGCCAGGCAGTGACAGGACCAGTTACAAGCCAGGCAGTGACAGGGCCAGTTACTAGCCAGGCAGTGACAGGACCAGTTACTAGCCAGGCAGTGACAGGACCAGTTACTAGCCAGGCAGTGACAGGACCAGTTACTAGCCAGGCGGGGCCAGGGCCAGTTACTAGCCAGGCAGAGACAGGACCAGTTACTAGCCAGGCAGTGACAGGGACAGTTACTAGCCAGGCAGTGACAGGTCCAGTTACTAGCCAGGCAGTGACAGGACCAGTTACTAGCCAGGCAGTGACAGGACCAGTTACTAGCCAGGCAGTGACAGGACCAGTTACTAGCCAGGCAGGGACAGGACCAGTTACTAGCCAGGCAGTGACAGGACCAGTTACTAGCCAGGCAGGGACAGGGACAGTTACTAGCCAGGCAGTGACAGGACCAGTTACTAGCCAGGCAGTGACAGGACCAGTTACTAGCCAGGCAGGGACAGGGCCAGTTACTAGCCAGGCAGGGCCAGGGACAGTTACTAGCAAGACAGGGCCAGGACCAGTTACTAGCCAGGCAGGGCCAGGACCAGTTACTAGCCAGGCAGTGACAGCAGGAGGTACTAGCCAGACAGTGACAGGACCAGTTACTAGCCAGGCAGGGCCAGGACCAGTTACTAGCCAGGCAATGACAGGGCCAGTTACTAGCCAGGCAGGGACACGACCAGTTACTAGCCAGGCAGTGACAGGACCAGTTACTAGCCAGGCAGTGACAGGGCCAGTTACTAGCCAGGCAGTGACAGGGCCAGTTACTAGCCAGGCAGTGACAGGGCCAGTTACTAGCCAGGCAGTGACAGGACCAGTTACTAGCCAGGCACTGACAGGGCCAGTTACTAGCCAGGCAGTGACAGGACCAGTTACTAGCCAGGCAGTGACAGGACCAGTTACTAGCCAGGCAGTGACAGGGCCAGTTACTAGCCAGGCAGGGCCAGGACCAGTTACTAGCCAGGCAGTGACAGGACCAGTTACTAGCCAGGCAGTGACAGGGCCAGTTACTAGCCAGGCAGGGACAGGTCCAGTTACTAGCCAGGCAGGGCCAGGGCCAGGGACAGTTACTAGCAAGGCAGGGCCAGGGACAGTTACTAGCAAGGCAGGGCCAGTTACTAGCCAGGCAGTGACACGACCAGTTACTAGCCAGGCAGGGCCAGGACCAGTTACTAGCCAGGCAGTGACAGGACCAGTTACTAGCCAGACAGTGACAGGACCAGTTACTAGCCAGGCAGGGCCAGTTACTAGCCAGGAAGGGACAGGACCAGTTACTAGCCAGGAAGGGACAGGACCAGTTACTAGCCAGGCAGGGACAGGACCAGTTACTAGCCAGGCAGGGCCAGTTACTAGCCAGGCAGGGTCAGTTACTAGCCAGGCAGGGACAGGGCCAGTTATTAGCCAGGGGTCGGGCCAGTTATTAGCCAGGGGGCCAGGAGCCAGTTATTAGCCAGGGGCCAGTTATTAGCCAGGGGGCCAGTTATTAGCCAGGGGCCAGTTATTAGCCAGGGGTCAGTTATTAGCCAGGGGGCCAGTTATTAGCCAGGGGGCCAGGGGCCAGTTATTAGTTTAAAAAATAAATAAAAATAATACTCACGTGCAGGAGCCGGCTCCCAGGAGAGGCAGAGGCGCGTTCAGCAGGGGCTGCAGGACTGGGGAGGTGGAGCCAGTGAGCGTCTCTTCTGATCACTGGGAGCTAGCTGCCTCCAGGCTCCCTCTCTGCACCTCCGGCCCCGCCTCCTGAACTGTTAACCCATGACGCAGCCTGAGCAGCCAGCACAGACGAGCTGCGGCCGCTGCGGAGCACCCAGGATCACTGCGGCCCTCATTTGTGGGCGCGGCCGCCGGCGGAGCCTCTGTAGTGGCCGCAGCCAGACGACTCTATGTCACACAAACTTGCAGTAAGCACCCCTGCTTACTGCGGCGGCCCTCAGTTGCGGCACGGCGGCTGCAGGATCATCTGTAGTGACCGCAGCCCGCCTCTGTCTTAACTTGCTGGGGACTGCAGCGGCCCTCAGCTGTGGTCGCGGGCGCGGCCGCAGCAGACATCAAATGCGTGCTGGTACTTGTTGGCTATGTCCAATGTACCAGCACGCGCAGCACTGCCTTATCAGCCCATCGCGGCGGCTGCTTCACTCCCCGGCGGCACAGCTATAAGTGCTGGCGGCCCACATGTGTCCCAGCTGCGCGGCCCGCCGGGCATCCGCCCGGTCGGGCAGGTTCTCAGTCCGGGCCTGATATATATTTAGAAAAGTGATTAAATACCCATTTTGGAAAGTCCCACGTCAACATTACATCGTGGCAAAACCCTTTTCATTACTAGATCTGTCTTTACATTCTAGCTATAAGCACTGCAATGCTATTTCAATGTTAGATTGACGTATTTAACCCTTTAAAATATTAGATTCTTAGAGCATTTATCTGTCAATGTGATATGAAGAACGGAACCAAAATAAAATATAGCAGAACCCTTAATTAAAACAGGCCCGCATTTGGTGCAGATTGATCCAGTCATTTGGCCATGTGTCAAGAATATAGAGCGTTCAAGGGAAGTTCTGATTTTTTGTGAATATGTTGAGAACCGTAGGTCTCAGAAAGTTGAAACTCAGTCTACAGCCTTTCGAAAAACCAAATTTTCCTATTTGCCAAATTTGGTGCATATTGGTCCAGTTGTTTGGCTGTACATAAAGAATATACAGTGTTGACTATTTTGAGACCAGTAGATCCTAGAGAGCTGACACCTGGTCTAAAATCTGAGGCATCCAATGTACCCATGTGACAAATTTGATGCAGATTGAGTCATCTGGCTATGCATAAAGAACAGACAACAGAAAACAATGTTTATAGACAGACAGACATATAGATTGATAGATAGATAGATAGATAGATGATAGATAGATAGATAGATAATAGATAGATAGATAGATAGATAGATAGATGATAGATAGATAGATAGATAGATATGAGATAAATTAAAGGGGTTGTCTCACTACAAGGATTGCTTTTTATGTTAAAGATCCTGCAAAAACAAGTCACTTTGCAATATATGTCCATTAAAAGTGTCCTACCTATTCCTAAATATCCCCTCTGTATGGGCTGCATCAGCTTCTCAGGTCACTATAGCTACAGACTTGTTCAATCTCTCATGATAGGCTGCCAGCACTGGTTGCTATAGCTACCGACCTGGCTTCTACTGCAGCCTAGCAGAAGCCAGTAAACATGCCCCTGAATACAAAATGAAACCAAGAAAACAGGACTGAGGTAAGATGAATCAATGTAGTGAGACAACCCCTTTAATGGACAGACAGCTAGATCGATACATAGAAGGGATCAGATGGGTTGAAATCCAGTCTGTCTGATCCCTGTATTTCGTAATGGAGGGTATTGAGAGTCATCCACCAGCCACTGTAGATATAAGTTTATTAGAGGATTCCACTGAAATCAGCATCAATCTATGGCAATGACAAAAGTCTTTTAAACCAGTTACACCACACCAGGGCAGTTCCTAGGCTAAATTTCACTCAGGGCGAGGTGAAGAAATTTCGCCCCCTTCCCCCTCCCCCGTAACATAATGCGCCATGATGCGACACATTGCATCACCATAAACCAAAACCAAAATATACAAAAAGCTTTACCACAATGTGCTACATATAAAACTACTAATTAATAGTCATAAAGTTACCAAATAACACTGCTACACCAACCAGAATCCCAAGACCACTAAAACCACATATCACCAACACACATTGACCTAATAACACCACCACACCATGACCACATATCACCACCATATAGTGACTGAATAATACAAACTGACAATTACTGAGTACAAACCATTATACTTCAACCAATATTACCAGCATACAGTGACCATACAGTAGTGGATACCAGCTGTACACAGGCTCTGCAGACATATAAATGGTTACAGTAAAGTTATATCTAGTGACTCACAGGAGACGTCTCTGAAGAGTTGTTCTCTTTCTCTTCTTCTTTTCCATCTGTCCCTGACGCCATGACGACTACTCCCGACTCTTCACTGTAAAATTTACAAAACAAACATCTTAGACTCCTCCCTTTATCATCAATTCTACCAATTCCTATCTCAAATGCCCCATCTATAGCACCTCATATGGTAGCCATGTAATATGCCCCCTGTAGCCACATAGTAGCCCCCTGTAGCCAGTAGATGCCCCCCTGTAGCCAGTAGATGCCCCCCTGTAGCCAGTGATGCCCCCCTGTAGCCAGTGATGCCCCCTGTAGCCAGTAGATGCCCCCTGTAGCCAGTAGATGCCCCCTGTAGCCAGTGATGCCTCCTGTAGCCAGTGATGCCCCCTGTAGCCAGTAGATGCCCCCCTGTAGCCAGTAGATGCCCCCCCTGTAGCCAGTAGATGCCCCCTGTAGCCAGTAGATGCCCCCCTGTAGCCAGTAGATGCCCCCTGTAGCCAGTGATGCCCCCCCTGTAGCCAGTAGATGCCCCCTGTAGCCAATTATAAAATAACAAAAAAGTACTTACCTCGGTCTGCGCATCCCACTCCGGAGCTGCTCAGCGGTGGGAGCTGCTGAGCGGTGTGAGCAGCGTGACGTCATCACGCTGCTTACGCTGCACGCAGCTCCCATGGATCACCTCGGCGACAGAGCTGCCAGCCGAGGAGATCGAGTGTCGCAGGGGGCGCGGTGAAAGCCGTGCGCCCCTGCGACGCTGATACAGGGGAGGAGGCAGGACGGGAACGATCCGTCCTGCCTCCTCCTTGTACCAGCAGCTGCTGGCTCTGCGCGACTGTTATAAAACAGCCGCGCAAAGTCAGGGGCAATCCTCCGGGCGGGCGAGGCAGGCGGCACCCCCATCAGGTGAGCGGAGCCTCGGCGCCCCGGGCGATCACCCGCCTCGCCCGCACCTAGGAACGGCCCTGCACCACACCAAGAGTCAGCTGGATGTTTTCAAAGCCAGACAGTAAGAATTTTCATAGACACCAATAGAAAACATCCTAAGGGAATGGTCACATGCCTGATTTGGACGCTGATTGTGGCGTGGATTCAGCACTGAATCTGCCTCAAAATAAGCATCTTATATAACTACAATCCACCTAACATTGTTTCTAATGGAAAATCAGCATCATTGTGTACATAATGCGGATTTTCCTCGGTGCCAATTTCTTTTTAGAGCTGAAAAAGACTTGACATGTCCATTCCCATGGCGGATTCCAAGCTAAATCCTCACCTCTCATTATAGTATGTAGGAGGCACAGAAAATGCCTCTGAAAATCAGCATCAAGTCCTCATCTGCAATCTGCGCTTACACACTCTGTGTGTTTAATATACTGCCATTATAAACCTTATAGATTTTGTGAAGTTTTAATTTAAAGGGGTTGTCTATGTTAATTTTGATTAAGATAAATGTATGCTGCTGCAGAAGTAAATTAAAAAAAATTATATTCACCTCTTTCCTCACTTCTGTTCCAGCACTGCTGCTGTCTGCTGTCTCCCTGGGTCCCTTTACGTCCAGTGTTTTACAGCATTGTACAATGTTTTCAGTGGCATCTCTTGATGCAATTTTGTGACTTTTTGTTCTTGCTAAACCACAATGGTCAGATGCTAGTTAAATGTCTACAGTGAATTATGAAAATGACTTCATTCTCTAAGGCCTAGTCAGTCATTTAGCTGACAGCTATGTTCAGAAACCCTTTACTTATGGAGATGTCTCTGACATTTTTGCTACAGACCTGCAATAAATCCTTGTAATTAAAAGGGTGTTCTCATCAGGTTGTTTCACAGAGCCTGCTCTTCACAGGCAGCTTTATGCTCACACTTCCTGTTCAAACTGTGGATAGTTCTACAGTAAATGATTTCTACTATTTAGCAAAAACCTACAGAGCTCTAAAGGGTTCACATTTCTCAGTAAGAAACAAAAACAAGCATGTGCTGCTGATAAGACACAGCAGGGAGTGAGGCCACCATCCTGGCCAGTGTTGCTACAACAGAGAGAGAGAGGTGGTGGACAGCCTAGGAAACCTTCTGTAAAACGAGCAGGAGATAAGAAATGCTCTTACTCTGCAAGGAAGCACAATCAGAGCAGCAATGTGTTTGGTAATAGTCTTTATTTATCTTTGTCACGTACACACTCACCAGCATGTGACTGGGGGCCACTGTAATGGAGTCGATTTATTTCCACTTGCACTCACCTCTCAATCAGGTAGCGAATCAAGCATAAATCACACCCCAAGACAGTTCCAGCACCCCAAGTTATCCGAGGCCACCACCTTCCTTCAATAATCAAAAAACAGGAGATCAGAGAGAAAGGACTGCTGATCCCAAAAATATTTAAAAACAGTATAAAAAAATGCTTACCGGGTCACCTCACTGCTCCTCCAGCAGCTTCAGGGTTAAAAACATTTCTTCAAGGTTATGGATTCGTGCAGCAACAAGAACTAACGTATTAATGGTAACTTTAATATTGAACGATTTACAGTGCTTACATAAACAAAATACAATAAAAATGACTATGACATACGCATCAAAAAGTTACAAAATAAATGGGAGAAAAGCTTAGAAAGCCCTTACACTTACAAGTCTTGACTTCCAGATCCCTTCCAGAAGGGAGAGGGAACACAGCTCAATCCAGAATTGATCCCCAAACTATGTACAAAGAGCTGCCCTTGGACAATGGGTCTTATACCCTAATCACCCATCTCAGGTTTTCCACACCTCCTTCATAACTATGTTTCGTATCACTGGCTGGAAGATATAAAGAGGTGGGTGGACCCTTGATGTCTAATGAGGGTTGTTGCTTGCTATCCCCACAAGATGGCAGTCACGGACTGTGCTTCTGCGTTGACAGATGGATGACCCCTGTCCATTTGTGACTAATCTTTTATGGTTCTATGGTCATAAGCAACCTCTGGGATGATATGGTGTGGTCTTCCATCAAGTATTCGCGACAGCTTGCATACACAAAGTTGGCAATAAAACGTAATAAAATGGATACAGCCCATGTTATACAAACATTTGAGTAATATAACTGACTAAAAAGGACTTGTATGAGGTTTTACAGACCTATTCTACAAATTTCATTCCCACAGGGGGATGGTATTCTGAGCTACAGGAATTGTAGACTCACAATCTAAGAAACGGTTTAAGGAAAATACAGAATGCAGCTATTCCTAGTGTACTACATTACAACCTTGGCCAACATGTTTAAAGCTAATCAATGTGGTCCTGTAAATCCTTCATTTAGCTTGGCAACAATGTGCTGATATATAAAATAGATTGTACGCATTTTAGATTTTCAGAACAAAACATGCAAAAGAAATTCAATACAGCTTTGCATCCTACACGCAACCTTATATGCTGAATATTCTGCTACCTGATTGGAACCGGATTCACACACAGCGCTTTAACATATTTTTGTGACTTTTTGTTGCATTTTTGCTCTTTATTTTCCTTCCAAAAACACTGTAACTATCTGCTGGTTTAAAACGCATAGTGGGATATTTTAAAGCCTATATACAAAGAAATGCTTTTTGGAATCGAATTTTCGCAGTCAGGGGCACATGCCTGTACAAAATGTCAACATACAAAAAAGCCCACTATAAGCTACTCACATATTTTTCTTAGTGTTTTTTTTTTTTTTTTAACAAAACAAGCTTCAAAAACTGCATCCTTTTTCCACTAGGTTTTAAGCTTTTTTTTCCTAAAGCTTTCATATAATTTTTTTTGCAAATTTGTAATTTGCAAAGAAGGGTTTATTGCTACATACATTGTTTGATGCTTTTTTTCCTGGTTCACTTTTACTGTCACAAATTATGTCATCCATCACATGATTTGTAGTGTGGAAAAACACTGTAAAAATTGCATTAAAATACCCAACATAAATACACATATGCGGTTTTTGGGCTTGTTCACATGAAGTTTTCACTCCGTGTTACAAGCACTTTGTAGATACGTATCGGGGATGGACAGGACGGACCCAGAGACGGATCTAACAATTAGCAGTGAGTTTATCACTACTCGCTATTAGGAAGACGCAGCGGTGTTCACATGAGAGATCGCCGCTCAGGTCGGTTTTGAAAAGAATTGCATGTCAATTCTTTTCAAGACGGACCCGAGCTGCGCTATGGAAACATGCAGCGGTGATCCCTCATGTGAACACTGCTGCATCTTCCTAATAGCCCGCAGTGATAAAGTCACTGCTAATTGTTAGATCCGTCTTGGGGTCCGCTCTTTCGGTCCCCAAGATGGATCTACAAAGCGCTTGTAACACGGAGTGAAAACTTGATGTGAACAAGCCCTTTGGTGCAGAAAAATAAACAATGGAGGTCTAAGGGGGAGAAAAAATGCTACAAAACGCAAAAATGGCACATGTACAGCATGCTCTGTTTTCAATAGACTGCAACTGACCAAATAAATCTATCCAAAGTGGGGAAAAACACTACAGAAAAAGCAATATCTGTATTGCTTTACATATTTTCCTTCTAGCTAACATTTAGGTACTGAAGTTTTTTGCAAAAACAAATCAAAAGCTTGGAAATGCATAAGGAAATGTTACTAAAACACATGCTTTTTTGCAACAATGCAGCATGTGACTCCACCCTAAGGCTGGTGTCACTCTTGTTTTTGAAAAAATAGCTTCTTTTATTGGTGATTTTTTTCAGAAAAAATAGTAGCAGTCTGAAACTATCTGGAAGTCAGTAGGCAACGAAACTAAATATGATGTTGACCTAGATCAAATAAAACTTAGCTTATATTTCCACAGTTAAAACATGTTAGAGATATAAATCCTTAAATTCATCCTCATAGAATGAACCTCCAACAACAAACAGGGTGACTGCCCCAATAAGGGTGAACCCGATCAGAACCTATCCCTTTAAAATGCCTTATACTCTCACTATCATAGGATAGATAGGTAAACAGGGGATAAATAGAAGCAACATACACTCACCGGCCACTTTATTAGGTACACCTGTCCAACTGCTCGTTAACACTTAATTTCTAATCAGCCAATCACATGGCGGCAACTCAGTGCATTTAGGCATGTAGACATGGTCAAGACAATCTCCTGCAGTTCAAACCGAGCATCAGTATGGGGAAGAAAGGTGATTGAGTGCCTTTGAACGTGGCATGGTTGTTGGTGCCAGAAGGGCTGGTCTGAGTATTTCAGAAACTGCTGATCTCCTGGGATTTTCACGCACAACCATCTCTAGGGTTTACAGAGAATGGTCCGAAAAAGAAAAAACATCCAGTGAGCGGCAGTCCTGTGGGCGGAAATGCCTTGTTGATGCCAGAGGTCAAAGGAGAATGGGCAGACTGGTTCGAGCTGATAGAAAGGCAACAGTGACTCAAATAGCCACCCGTTACAACCAAGGTAGGCAGAAGAGCATCTCTGAACGCACAGTACGGCGAACTTTGAGGCAGATGGGCTACAGCAGCAGAAGACCACACCGGGTGCCAGTCCTTTCAGCTAAGAACAGGAAACTGAGGCTCCAATTTGCCCAAGCTCATCGAAATTGGACAGTAGAAGATTGGAAAAACATTGCCTGGTCTGATGAGTCTCGATTTCTGCTGCGACATTCGGATGGTAGGGTCAGAATTTGGCGTCAACAACATGAAAGCATGGATCCATCCTGCCTTGTATCAACGGTTCAAGCTGGTGGTGGTGGTGTCATGGTGTGGGGAATATTTTCTTGGCACTCTTTGGGCCCCTTGATACCAATTGAGCATCGTTGCAACACCTTGTGGAATCTATGCCACGAAGAATTGAGGCAGTTCTGAAGGCAAAAGGGGGTCCAACCCGTTACTAGCATGGTGTACCTAATAAAGTGGCCGGTGAGTGTAGGACAATAATAAGTTCAATGGTGCCAAATATGTTCCACGGTTTAGGTTATTAATCAATAGAACAAGGTTTTTAATAGGAATATTCAATAATCAGAGAAGCCTATCATCCAGATTGCAGGTAAAGGTAAATGACAAAATTCTAACACGTTTATTTAAAGTTGGATCAAATATTTATATGGCAGTCAAATAAACTTCTTACATGTAACACAAAATGTACTCTTATGATAACATCATATAGCAATGAGGGTCAGTAAGCCACAATCTTAAAAATACACTTCCTACTTAGTAAAGGCATCGGTATTGCGAATCCATGATGTTCCGGTGCCGGTAACATGGTCCCCGTGGTTCGTACAACATAAATAGCCAAACTAAGTTGTAATCAGGGGATACCCACAAGTTTATTAATCACCAACATGGTGATAGACAATGCCAGTAGTGGAGTATTGCGGGTATTTTTTCTGAAAAAATAGTAGCGGCCTTATATCATCTGGAAATCAGTAGGAATAAAATGCACTACAAATGTTGCTTTTTATTTTTCTGCCATTTTTTTTTCCTTTAGAGGGCATTTTTTTCAGTCGGCGGCAGTTTTTCTAAATATAGCATGCTTCAGGTGTAGCATGTTGTGGCATATTTTCCTCATAGACCTCCATTGGCTTTTATTTTCTCACCCCAAAAAAATGTATACCATAAAAAAGGTGTGCGGAAATTAGGCTAAGGCTTCCTTTACTCGGTCTTATTTTGCAGCATTTTAATTGCATTAAAAAAGTGGGGGATTTGCAAGTCACATGCTTTGTTATGTGTTTTACTAGTGGCTATTTTCTATTAATTACACCTGTTACATGTTGTTTGTGGCATATTTAAATCCTATAATAAAACCTATAGTTAAAACAATAAGAAAAAAATCCCACAAAAATGCAGTGCGATTCCATACTTAATAGGCCTCGTTCACACGGCTTATTCTGCCGCGTATTGGCGCCGTACTGCGCGCCGGATTTGCGCTTCAGTAGGGCGCCAATCCGCGGCAGCAATTACGGTAATCCACTGCTCTCAATGAGAACAGTGGAATCCGTCGCTCCTCCCCGCTCGGCAAATCCGCCGCAGGGGGAGAAAGTGACATGCACATTATTTACGGCGCGGACGCGCCGTAAACAATGCATTGTCTATGGGGCCGGGAGCGGCGCCCCCGCGCGCTCCGGCCCCGCACACCATCCCGCCCTTATTCATCGGCGGATTTGTGCGCTCAATACGGCGAACAAATCCGTCGAGAATAAGCCGTGTGAACACGGCCATAAAGTAAAAAGTAATAATATTTACCAACGCCCATTCTATTTAAATACATTGCTTTGCATTTTGGGGCTTACAACAGATTTTAAGGGGTTGCCTGCAAGAAAGAAAATTAATCTAAAATGGGACCAGGCTTGGTAAAAAAAAAAATAGTTATACTTTCCATCCTGTTCCCCCACCACTGCCGCTCTGGAGTTTCCTGGCGATCAGCAAATCTTCACTTCAGGGTTCTTGTCTAAACACACTGAAGAGGCTTACAAATAAATGTGTATTGCGCTGTAAAAGAGAAAACAGAGGACAGGCATACCTAGCGTAACACTGTGAGGTTAAACAGCAGTAATTGGGAAGGTAATGAAAACCGCTCACCTTTTGTGGTTGTACAGGATGGCATCAAACTCATATACTCATATAGTACTCATATAGATGGCATCAAAAGACAATTAGCGAGCAGCCTGGTTCTGTAAACGTCTCAGGGAATACGCCGCACTTCAACTGGTTCGCTGGGTATATAGTAACCTTCTTTCATCCGAATGTATTGGATGAGGTATATAATACGGACCTATGGTGGCGCTCAAGCAGTAGGTATGCAAACCAAAAAATAATAAAGTTTTTAGCTGAAGCTGACAAAATTGGAACCAGGAAATGTCCCAAATAAATTATGTCAATTTTAATTTCAGCAAGTAACATTCATTAAAAGACATAAAATATAAAGCATAAAAGAAATAAGAACAAAAGAAACTATGCATTCCGCACGGGGCACATGCCACGCTTCCTCAGGTGCAACGAGCAAAGTTTACAAGCCAACATCTTATATAGCTAGTACATATAATGACATCATTATGTCAAAGGTTACAGAAAAAAACAAAAAGCAAAAGAACACCTTTATAAATGTAAAAACATAGGAAACATAAATAAATATTTAACACATCACATTACCTTTTAAATTAGGAAACATGTTTAAAACACCATTTACACATTTAAAAATGTGTAAAACCGTTAAATAGCTTTAATTGACTCCTTTAGTTGCTAAATAAAGAGAGGGGAAAAAAAAGGTCAGAAGAAACTTTATTGAATGAACCCAAGTGAATTTATATGTGAAAAGAGATCATGCAAAAATAATATGAGTGATAATGTGAAATCTATAAGCACTGTGGTAATTATATAAGGAGTGATGTAGTATGTTAAGTGAAAAGAAGCTCAAAAAAGCATACATCTTTGGTGTGTTTATATATATATATATATATATATATATATATATATATATCTATATATATATATATATAAATATAACTGCTGTATTACAAATAGTAATATGAGCAAATAGCAGTAATATGCTAATACAGAGGAAGTCAGAGTTGATGATAAAGAGATAAAGGGAGAGGGAAAAAGGGGGTGAAAAACGTGATTAATTTAATGAAGATGCACCAGTAGGCAAAGGAGAAGAGAAAGAGCGGCATAGAATGAATAGCGAGGGAGGTATAGAGAAACAAAAGAAAAAATGAAGGATGTATGGGAGAAATAGGGGCGGAGGAAGGAGAAGGGAAGGTAATGTCATAGGATAAAGAAAATCGTGTCTGAAGGAGAGAGAAAGATAGTACAGAAAAGAAATGAGATAAAGAGGAATAGTGAGCAACAAGTAGGATATGGTCAGTAGAGAGAGAACCAAAGAGCAAGTGGCGAGGTAGGGGTATAAAACAAAGTGGGGAGTAAACAAAGATTTAGGACGAGACACCAGAACCAGATGGATAGAGTATGCATGGAGTAGATAAAAAAGACTCCAGAACAGAGGGGCCAAAACTGGAGCAGAAATGAGTAGTGTTATGGATAGGAGGAGACCTCAGATCAGAAGGGGTAAAGAGGGAAAGTAAAAGTAAGAAGACCCCAGGGCTGACATAAAGAACACCCCAAAACACCTCAGAGCAGGAGTGGTAAGTAAAACAAATATGGCAAAATATACGCCCTCAGAGAAGGGGATAGCTTGCCAGAACAGTAGGTGTTTGGTCTGAAGGCAGTGGTTATCAACACAGAAAGTTCTCATGTGGGATCATAGCGATTGGATCCAGAGCCTTTAACTCTGTGTTCAGCACCAGGGACAACACATTGAACATGTCAAATAGTTGTTTTTGCAACCTTCTGTGTTGATAGCTTTTAAACCACAAGAGATATTGTAAATATGATTGCAGCAATCGATTTATCAGACAATTCTGGTCGTCTTTGATATGCCACATGACCACCTTCCCATTGGAAACATTTGCCCTTGGTCTAATATGATAGCTTTCAAGATGGTGGTCATGTTCTGGGCATAGCCTATGAAATTGATTAGATTCCCAAGCGAAAGGCTACTTGTTTAAATCAAGAAATAGCCATGAAGAAGATGTTCCAAGAAAAGAGAAACAGCATCATCCAGCTCATCGATAGCGGCCGAGAAAATTGCCAAACTGCATTATGTGAGGCCATGACAATTGAAAGAATAGGAAATGAAGTCCGTCCATTCATTCCAAAGCCAAGAGGTGAACATTCATGGTAAAATATCAGAGTCAACAAGTCGGCTCATCACAAGGTCTATCAGTTCTGGCATGACAGACACGACAGTGGAGGAGGCTCGTATACTTCGGAATAGTAAGATCACACACATCCATGCAAGCACCAGGTGATGTGTATTACACAAGTCTGGAATGGTGGCCAAAAAAAAGGTGAAGAAGCATCAACTTCAATAACATCATAAAAAGCATCAGCTCGAGTTTGCAAAAAAGTCTGAAAAGTGGACAGAAGAAAATTGGAAATGGGTGATTTGGAACAATGAGATGAAAGTCAATAGACCAGGCTCTGATGGGGACAAATGGGTCTGGAAGAATTAAAGGAAAAGGGGGATAACAGATCGAGAAATCAAAGTAAATATCAAGTTCGGTGGAGGAAGCTTGGTGATATGGGCTGTTTCACAATCAAAGGTTTTGGATACTTGACCAGGATCAATGTTGATCTCAATGTTGAGCCATATGTGAGTATCCTACAAGATGAGTTACTTTGTACACTTGAGTACTATGGGTATGAAAAGGACGACATAATGTTCAAGGAGGACAATGACCTGAAGAGTTAGTTTAATGACAAAGAATTAGAGTTGCTGAATTGGCACCCATCATCTACAGACCTTAATCCAATTGAACACTTGTGGGTAGAGTTCAAGAAAAGGTTGTATTCATACCCAGGTGAGTATACCGATATGCACCAACATTTGGAACATGTAGAAGAGATCTGGAATGAGATTTCAGCCAAGACATGCTTGAATCTGATTGAGAGCCCAGAAGGATTCAGGCAGTGTTGAAAGCCAAAAGGTGGATTTACAAAATACTAACAAAATAATAAAACTTAAAATTTACATTTTAAGGAGAAAAACAGTAACAATGCAGTTGCAAGACAAGAATCTATATAATTAAGCATATGCTAAATAGTTGCAAGTCAAAATTAAGTATGAGATGGTAATCTCATGTTAAAAACTGTAGTGGATGGTGAGATATGAAGCCTGAAAGTCACAAGTTAAAAACATTATTACCCTTTTGCTTGTCAGTGTAAATAGGAAGCCTGTCAGCTCTGCACTAAGTTCCAAGTTCAGCTCAGTTCTAAGTGTGTATGTAGTTCTAGTTGTCTGCAGCAGAAAAGAGGAACCCTGTCTATCAGCCAGCAAAAGACAGGACAGGCTAGGCAGCAGAGAACAGCCCTACTCACAGAAACATCTGAAGTGCCAACTAGAGAAAGAACTGAGCAAAGGGCACAGAGATAACAGACAGCATGACAGCACAAACATAGAGAAGTAAGAGAGACTGACTATACAGTATAACTGGTGGGCAGTTTGGGGGACTGCCAGAAGAGTAAAGTACCCTAGTGAGAGGACCAAGTAGAGAGTGTCCGGAGTCACCAAGTGCCAGCATCTTGGTCATGGAGGGGTTCAGAGCCAGTGCCAGCACCCTTGCATGGCTGGACTGGGTCGGATAGGAAGGAAGTTGGCAGGAAAATCTTGAAGAAACGAGTGACTGAAATGTGCTAAAGTGACAGGTGTGTTCCCTATATGATCTATAACCTCCATACGAAAATAGCTGTGAGTAAAGTCTAAAGTTCCTGGAAAGTAGTTGTCTGCTGTCATTTATTCTATCACCAGTGCACCACACCACTGCGACTACTAAACTCATCATCCACCTGCACCCTGCATTGCTTTACAGGTCTACAGCACTGACTGACATTTCAGCTTTGAAAATTGCACTGTTGTAGCAGGATGTCTGGCTATGAATGTGAGCTAGCAGAGCAATATCATGTTCCAATGACAATGCTAAGACACGCTGTTAGCCGCGTAATTACACATAAATGTGCTCTACATACCTGACAGAACAAGACTGCTCCCAGTAAGAAGTTAAAGTTTTTCTCAGTAAAAAGACAAGATAAGAGAGTAAGAAGCAAGCGCCATCCTGCTGATAAGACACAGTGGGGATTGATGTCACTAGCCTGGCCACTACTAGAGCAGAGAGAGGATAACCACAGAAGTTTGTATCATTCACTTTCAAGAGATAAGAACTGCTCTAACTCTGAAATGAAGCACAATTAGAATAGCAATGTATTTGGTAATAGTCTTTATTTAGATTTGAATATTAATACATATCTGTGTATACAGAGATACGTGGAGTCCCTATAGCTGTGAAATATGGAGTAGTAATAGGCACTTCATGTGCCAACATATGGTGCCTCCATACAGTACTTTGTTATGGATATCTTTTAGCAATGCTTTTAAATGAGAATAGCTCTGTATCATGGCATGTGATGGAGTAGATGATGTTTTGGTCATTTTCATATAGCATCCAACAGATAAAGCCTCCAAATGGCTGCATATGTAGTCGGATTTCTGATTCCCAGCGACCGAGTACATGGGCTGCGTGGGAACCTGACAGGTATCCGGCAGAAGAGAGAACATGCTCTTCAGCGGCTTCAGTAGAAAACCCGTGCCGTGTAGACTACAGCACAGATTTTCTATTGAAGTCTACACAGCGCTGGGTACAGCCAGATTTTCAGTGGATTCAAAATACTGAATCTACTGAAAATCTGCTGAGAATCCAGTGCTGTGTAGACATAGCCTTAAAGGGGATGTATCGCTTCTTCAGTTCAGCTGTTCTCTTGAAGCTTGCTTCTCTCAGTTCCTGAAATCCAGGGGTATTTCTTCCCCTTCCAGCTGGTCTTCCACCCCCCCTCCCCCTTTTTACTGTTTATGCTGGCTCCAGTGTGTCCCCCCCCCCCCCACCACATATCACTGTCCTCTCCTTATGCAGTCTTATTTTGTAAGAGCTGTTTACATACCACAGGCCTGCATTCAGTCTAAACAGTTTTCTATGAACTCAGTACAGATCTCTCACAGCTGGAGGTTTGCTACAATTGAATCCATCCAGAGCAGAGATCTGTCTCCCTTCATGTTTACATAAGGCACCATCGCACAATTCTACTGTTTTCTGATTGTAGTAGCAGTAGCTGCAGTGTCAATGAGGAGCAGTTAGCTGTATAGAGTGAAATTTTTGTCGGCCCCTTACACACAAGAGCATTAAGGCACCGTGGCACAATTTTGCTGTTTTCTGATTACAGAGACAGCTGCAGTGTCAATGAGGAGGCAGCTAGCTGTATAGAGTGAAATTGTTGTCGGCCCCTAATTCTGAGTGAGAGGCAGGAATGCAAGCTCTGTGAATAGGTGTCCATATTAGAGCCCTCAGTTAATGAAATGCAAGGAGGAGGGATCCGACTATCTGTCCAGCACTGGAGAAGTTTGTTTACAGAAAACTAACACAAGGGATACTGTGAAAACAAGACAGCTTTGCTAATGACATCCAATTGCAAAGTTGCTTGTTTTCACTGTCCCCTTATTCTGAAGGCTATTTAATGAAATGATACAACCCCTTTAAAGGATTTGTCCAATTTAGTTCAAAATAAAATAATAAGCTACTGCTAAAATTAGAAGAAACAGAAACATTTTGTCCAAATTATCTCCGTCTGCGCACTGGCTCAGCAGCGTCCCTCCTCAGCCTTCTGGTTTCTTCCTGGCTCTGGCTGAATGTGCCACTGAGTTATATCACTGTTTGGCGCTGTCTACTGTGGTACATGACTGCAGCAATCAGTGGGTGCAGCGGTCACGTCCCGTTCAGCCAGAGCCAGGAAGAAAGCAGAAGACTGGGGAAAGACTCTGCAGAGCCAACACTGGAACAAAAGTGAGGAGGACAGTGAGTATGTCTTTGTTTGTTTTTTTTGGATGGGGAGGGGGACAGTACATTATTTTTAATTTAAAAAAAAAAAAACTGGACAACTCCTTACAATTTGAATGTTGTACTGAAGCCTCATCCACTTGTGTACCTGGGTCCTTATTCTTCTGATTATGCAAGTGTAGCTACATAGAATGAGGTTATGTCCCTTTAGCCTTGTTCAGATTATGTTAATTAACCTTTGATGGGATTTTTGGATAGATCACCACAATGTAGATTTGTAGACAGCAGTTCATGGACATTACCTTGCAATCAAATGGTGCAAATCATGTAAGTGTAATATATTTTTCTACCTCAAGAATACATTAGTTAACAACTAGAGTAATTGTGCTATTAAGTGAAATTAATTCATGTGGATAAGGCACGACAAATATTATTTGTTTTCAAAGCATTACAATGCTTCCAGTAATTAGTTATAAGTGATAAAAATCAGACAGTTACTGGAGCGTCCTATGAGCTGTGTGATTAATTAAAGTGTTAATTATTCTACTCAAGCGATTTAATTGTTATAGTTAACCATTGCATGCATTTACTATGGGTATCTTCTTTGTCATAAAGATGTCAAGAATTGACCAAACATCTGAAAAGAACTGTAATAACATCTGGATGGTTGTATGAAAAATGAAGGTTTAGTAGCTAAGGGCTATAGACAAACATGGGCTGGCACACTCCACCAACTCAAAACCCACAACCTATTAAGCAATGATTGGACTTTAAAACCAAAAAAATGCACCTCTTATGCAAGCGAGCATAAACAAAAAGTTATTAGTATAATGCAGACAAAGGTTAAAACACATAAAAGCAAGCCCAAAAGGGTATAATGACAACTGGGTCATACATATACAGAATAAATGATACACCCTAAAAGTCCAATTCTCCCCAGTAATGGTATATGCTGCACACAAATTTTACATACCAAAAGCAAAAGAATTTAACAAAGTAAGAGACAAATGGTTAGGCTCTATAACACGTCAAACTCATAACCTTCATGTCATGTTATGTGGCCGTGGAGAGTTTAGACACAGCAAGCAGGAATTTCCAAGGTCTGGACCAGCTTTCCACCTTCCCTGGAGGAGCCAGCACTTGGGAGTGAGAGTCCATCTTGGATTAGAGCTCTGGTGTGTACCTTCACACTACTCTGTTAAGCAACTCACCAGTAGTGGCACAGCTCTGAGAACCCTACCCAGGCACCCCAGCCATCGTCCAAGGCCATGCAAGGCCTATGAGGTCAAACATGGCCTTTGATGAAAATAAATTTGACACCCCTGCTATATATAGTAAATACAGACAGTCTTTGACTTACACGGTTCTGACATACATCTGTCCCCTAGTTACAAACTTAGACTTATGTGGCATGCTGGCACTTGTAGTTCCATGTTCCACAGCAGATAGTAGCTGTGGTATGACAAGTTCCAGCATGCCACAGCAGCACATGAGGTGAAACTGAGGTGAAATCTTCTTAACAGGAGCACAGACAACAAAACAAATGTAAAAACTCTTCCCTGCAGTATCTTAAGCGGAAAAAAAAAAATTTTGTGCTGGAGTTACATTTAATAAATCTACCTGTTCTGACTTACATACAAATTCAACTTAAGAACAAACCTACAGTCCCTATCCCGTTTGTAACCCGGGGACTGCCTGTATATCAAAATTTCAACAACTCAATGTTAAACCATAGAAATAAAAAGAATGCTATATCCTATACCAAAGATGGATAAAAAAAGCAAGATCTCTGTCCTGTAGATAAATGCTATCCCTATTATATATTTCCTGATATCGTTAAGCTACTAATACTACCCATTTTCATTAGTAGCCAGAAGCATAATTTAAAGTTTCTGGTCAAAACGTGTAACGGGGTAACATTCTACCTTATGAATTCTTGCGGCTGCAAACTCTGTACTTCATATTCTGAAATCTCTGAAAATACCACAGTGATGTCACAAAACAGGAATGATTTGCACATGAATGTCACAGTACAGGGATTATAAACACAGTGATATAACAGAAAAGGAATTATTAACTGTGATGTCACTACAGTACTAAAAACACAGTGATGTCACACTTCAGGATAATAAACATAATGATGACAAAGTGGAGAAAATAAAACAGTAATTTGATGTCACAGTACATTGATAATAAACAGTGATGTCTCTGCAAAGAGATACTAAAGAAAGCATGAAATAACAACACAGAGGGAATAACCAAAGTGGAATTACAGCACAGGAATGATAGTGATCTCACAGTGACCGGATGAAGCAAACAATGTAATATTTTCTATGGATAGTGCGCAAAATGGTACAAAACAGGACTAACAAACAGAGTAACGTCATAGTACATGTTGTTACGAGTGCCCCCGCTACCTATCCTGCTGGTTGCAGGCGCACTCGTATCCCTGCCGCGGCAGGTGGCGCCGTGACCCATATGCCGGATCGTGGGCTCACCCGTGGTGATAGTTCCTGCTCCACGTACTCACCTCAATTTGCTCCCCATTCTTTGTCTGCGGGCTGTCACAAGCGCCACCATATTCTAGGGCGTGCGCGCGCGCAGCAGCCGTACTAAATCTAAAGTGCCAGTGCGTCGGTGATTCTATTTAACCCTGTCTCTTCCTTTTCCATCTGTCAGATCAATAGTGCCCTGTGCCTTGCTAGAAAGCGTTCCCTAGCTGTTTCTTTGCTATACTGTGTACCATATCCGTTGCCTCCGTCCCTTGACCACGAACCTTTGCTGCCTGTCCTGACCTTCCTGCCTGTCCCCGACTATAAGCTCTCTTGACAATTTTGTATCACGCTACACCTCGACTGTCACCACAAGCAAGTCACGTCAGGGGTAACGACCTGGTAGTGTTCTGCCGCATCAAGCCCAACCTGCTTTGCGGCGGGTTCTGGTGAATACTGGACCTACTTAGATTTCGCTTCCTGGCGTGGCTTATACCACCGCTTGCAGTGGTCCAGAGGATCTACTTCTCCATTGCAATGAATAGGCAAATTGATGTAATAGTACAGGCATAATAGATGCAGTGATGCCACAGTGTTGTTAAATTACTGGTATAGCAACAACAGTAATGTCACAATACATGTTTAAAAACACTGTGATGTCATTGTACAGGGAGAATAAATACAGTGATGTCACAACAGGTATAATAAAGATTGTGTCGTCACTGCTAACGGCTAAGGAGCACAATGTTGTCACAGAACAGGCATAAAATCATAATAAAAGGATAATGCACACAGTGATGTCACAGTGACAATGTAGTTGTGATACAACAGAGGGGGTAATAAATAGTAATATCTCCAGGGGCGCAACTACCGGGGTGGCAGACATAGCAGCTGCCATGGAGCCCGCAACCTTAGGGGATCTGGGCACGAGGGCAGCTGCTATGTCTGCTACCCCAGGAGTTCCACTCCTGGGCCTGCCGGCAATGAAATTAATAGTTCACTGCCAACGGGGCAGAACTGCCAGGCTGCCGCCGGCCCCCACCTCTGAACGCCTGGGCCCTGTGTCCCGAGCGTTCAGAGGCAGGAGTCAGCCTGCCCAGTATTAGCAGAGCGCAGCGCCGCCAGCACTCCACTTTGCTAGCCTGCCTGGTAAGCCTAAGGCTATGTTCACACGGGATAAATTGGGGCGCATTTCGATGCGTATTTTGTGCCGTACTACACTCAAATACGAGCGAAATGCGGCCCAATAATTACCGTAATCCACAGTTCTCATAGAGAACTATGCATTACGCCTCCTCTCCCCGCTCGTTCAATACGACATGCGGGGAGATAAGTGACATGTCAATTACTAGTGGCGAATATGCAATGCTAGTAACGAATGTCTATGGGGCCGACGGGCAGCTGGCCCCCCGCCCTGTGAAGTCCCGGCATAATTGCGGGGCGTACTTACGCCCCACAATTATGCCGTGTTAACTTAGCCTAAGGCCTTAAGCTTACCAGGTGCCATCCGCCAGTGATGATGTGGGTGGCGCAATGACGTCACATCATCGCGCTGAGCACAGAGGCTGACCAGCTGCTGGGTCACATTGTGGGAGCATGGCAAGAGGTAAGTAAGCTAATTCTTTTTTAACACTTGGAGCCTAAACCCTGCCTGCCTGCCTACATGCCTCCTATAGCCCTACCTGCCTAAATGGCCCCTATATGTCCCCAATAACCCTACCTGCCTATATGGCCCTATATGCCACCTATTATACTTCTTGCCTATATGGCCCCTTTATTCCCCCTCTATAACCTTGCCTGTCTATATGGCCCCTATAACCCTGCCTGCCTATATGGCCCCTATATACCCCCTATAACCCTGCTTGCCTACATGGCCCCTATATGCCCCCTATAACCCTGTTTATCTATAAGTCCCCTATAACCCTGCCTGCCTATATGGCCCCTATATGCCACCTATAACCCTGCCTGCCTATATGGCCCTATATGCCACCTATTATACTTCTTGCCTATATGGCCCCTAGATTCCCCCTATAACCTTGCCTGCCTATATGGCCCCTATATGCCACCTATAACCCTGCCTTCCTATATGCCCCCTATAACCCTGCCTGCCTATATGGCTCCTATAATCTTGTCTGCCTATATGCCCCCTATAACCCTGCTTGCCTACATGGCCCCTATATGCCCCTATAACGCTGCCTGTCTATATGCCCCCTATAACTCTGCCTGCCTATATGGCCCCTAGATTCCCCCTATAACCTTGCCTGCCTATATTATTATTATTATTATTATTTAATTTAAAGCGCCATTGATTCCAGGGCGCTGTACCTTCGAGGGGGTTACATACATTACATAACACTTGGAGCCTAAACCCTGCCTGCCTGCCTACATGCCTCCTATAGCCCTACCTGCCTATATGGCCCCTATATGTCCCCAATAACCCTACCTGCCTATATGGCCACTATATGCCACCTATTATACTTCTTGCCTATATGGCCCCTATATGCCCCCCTATAACCCTGCCTGCCTATATGGCCCCTTTATGCCCCCTATAGCCCTACCTGCCTATATGGCCCCTATATGCCCCCTATAACCCTGTTTATCTATAAGTCCCCTATAACCCTGCCTGCCTATATGGCCCCTATATGCCACCTATAACCCTGCCTGCCTATATGGCCCTATATGCCACCTCTTATACTTCTTGCCTATATGGCGCCTATATGCCCCCCTTTAACATTGCCTGCCTATATGGCCCCTATAACCCTGCGTGCCTATTTGGCCCCTATATGCCACCTATAACCCTACCTTCCTATATGCCCCCTATAACCCTGCCTGCCTATATGGCTCCTATAATCTTGTCTGCCTATATGCCCTCTATAACCCTGCCTGCCTATATGGCCCCTATATGCCCCTATAACGCTGCCTGTCTATATGCCCCCTATAACTCTGCCTGCCTATATGGCCCCTAGATTCCCCCTATAACCTTGCCTGCCTATATTATTATTATTTAATTTAAAGCGCCATTGATTCCAGGGCGCTGTACATTCGAGGGGGTTACATACATTACATAACACTTGGAGCCTAAACCCTGCCTGCCTGCCTACATGCCTCCTATAGCCCTACCTGCCTAAATGGCCCCTATATGTCCCCAATAACCCTACCTGCCTATAAGGCCACTATATTCCACCTATTATACTTCTTGCCTATATGGCCCCTATATGCCCCCCGATAACCCTGCCTGCCTATATGGCCCCTTTATGCCCCCTATAACCCTGCTTGCCTACATGGCCCCTATATGCCCCCTATATCCCTGTTTATCTATAAGTCCTCTATAACCCTGCCTGCCTATATGGCCCCTATATGCCACCTATAACCCTGCCTGCCTATATGGCCCTATATGCCACCTATTATACTTCTTGCCTATATGGCCCCTATATGCCCCCCTATAACCTTGCCTGTCTATATGGCCCCTATAACCCTGCCTGCCTATATGGCCCCTATATGCCACCTATAACCCTGCCTTCCTATATGCCCCCTATAACCCTGCCTGCCTATATGGCTCCTATAACCTTGTCTGCCTATATGCCCTCTATAACCCTGCCTGCCTATATGGCCCCTATATGCCCCTATAACGCTGCCTGTCTATATGCCCCCTATAACTCTGCCTGCCTATATGGCCCCTAGATTCCCCCTATAACCTTGCCTGCCTATATTATTATTATTATTTATTTTAAAGCGCCATTGATTCCAGGACGCTGTACATTTGAGGGGGTTACATACATTACAAAAGGGTCAAAGGGGTTTTAAAGGATAAGGGTTTAATGACAATTGGCACACCCAGAGGGAGAGGGGACCTACCGTGGGGGCTTTACAATCTACAAAGGGGGGGGGGAAAGGGGACGGGGAGGTGGGGGGGCAGAATGTTGTGGGGGGAAGTAGTGACAATTTTAGTGAAGGTTATAGGAAGCCTGAAAAAAAAAAAAAATGGGTTTTCTGGTTGTTTTTTTAAAGCTGGGTAAAAGTGGAGGAAGGCTAAATTGTGTTGGGGCGTGGTTCCAGAGTGGGGGTGAAGCTAGGGAGAAGTTTTGGAGACGGTTGTGTGGGACCCTGTTTTAAGGGGGGAAGGGGCAGGGGGAGAAGGCCCTTTGGGAGCGGAGAGGGGTTTTGAGGGGGGGGGATATTTTAAAAATTTTGGGCGGGGTTTGAAATGGAGGGGAGGGGTAATGGAGAGCCTTGTGGGTTTTCAGGGGTTTAGTTGTTAAAATTTTTTTTGGGGGCTGAGAAAGGGGAAAACCCAGTGAAGGGATTGGCAGGGGGGGAAGGGGCCCAAGGGGTAAGCGAGGAGAGGGGGTGGATAAGAGGGGCAGCAGAGTTTGGAAAATTGGATTGGAGGGGAGCGAGGGTGCTAGGGGGAGGCCCGGGGGAAGGGGAAGGGTGTTGCGGGTAGTTAGCGGGGGGAGTGACAAGGGCTTTTGGCCCAGAATTTTTTTTTAGTGTCAAAATTGAGGAATGAGGGGTTTTGCGGAGATGTTTTTCAGGGGGGAGGGGCAGGGGCGGGGAAGGGTGAGGGTTTTTTTGGGGGTGTGGTTTGAAAGAGTCAGGATTCCCCCAAAGGGCGGGACTTGTTTGGGCCCTTTGATGTAATAGAGAGATAAGGGGCGGGGGTTTTAGAGTTGGATGGGGGAAAAGATGATGAGTTCTTTTTTCCCAAACATTTATTTTTAGGAGACGTGTGAAAAGAAGGGGGGAAAGGGGAACGCAGAAGTCAGGGACCCGGGAGAGAGAGAAGTGACACCCGGGGCCCTGGAGATGTAGATTTGGGGGGTATCACCCAGCAAAAAAGGTGGTAATAAAACCCCTTTGGGGGTATGAATGACGAGGGCCAAGGGGTTTTTGTAGATAGAAAAGAGTAGTGGGCCGGGAAATGCCCTTGGGGGACCCCGGGAAAAGAGAGGGGGCCCGGGGGTGGGGAGGGGAGCGAGAATGATCCAGGAAAGACCCAAAAAGCTGTGATGCGGGGGAAAAGGAGAGGATTTTTTGCGGGGAGGGCTTTGGGTCGACAGGGGAAAAAGGCGGAAAAACGGTTAAGGGGGAGGAAACAGGTAGGGGGAAATGGGGGCTTTAGCAGTTATAGGTCATTAGTGATTTTTGGTTAGGGCGGGTTTGGTAAAAGTGGGGGAGGGTCAAAAAACCGATTGTAGTGGGGTCATGAAGAAAAGTTGGAGGGAGGTGGGGGGGGACAGTGAAGTTTGGGGACTTCGAGGAGTTTGGAAGAAAAAGGGTGCAGTGAGAGGGGGAAATATTTTGGACAGAAAAAGAGGGGCCCAAGGGTTGTTTCTTTTAGGTTTGGGGGGTAGTAGATCTTTAAAGGCGGAAGGGAAGATGCCAGGGATTTTTGATGGGTTTAAAAGGATGGGTGAGGGTTAAGGATGATAGAACCCACGGGGTCTGGGATGGGTGGGTTGGTAGTGGGTAAAGACAAACGGGTTTGTGGGGTTGGTTTGGGGACGAAAGGAGGGGGACCCTTGTCATGAGGTCCCGGGGGGAAACCCAAGTTAAGGGGGGAAGGAGGTTGCAAGGGTAGGGGAGGGTGGGGGGGTTTTTGTGGGCTGAACCCTTTTCTGTGAGGTTGATTTTGGGGGAAAAGTAAATTGGAAAATTTCTTCGGGCTGAAAGGAGGGATGGGGGAAGAGGTTTTGGGGGGACAGAGAAGAGAGTTGAAGGGTTTTTTAAAAAATTGTTTTGGGGTTGTGGGACAGGGAGGATATGAGAAATGGTGAAATAGTCCGTTTGGTGGGCAAAGTGCGGCTTAAATTTTCTGCATTTAGTGTTTTATAAAGGGGGAAAGTCATCAAGGAGTGGTTTTTTTTTTCCAGCGGCGTTTTGGAGCTCTGGAAGCACGCCTAGCTGTTTGGTTTTGGTCTGTGTTTCCAGGGCTGTCGTTGATTTTGCGGGTTTGTTGTGTGGGGAGAGGGCGAAATGAGTCAAGGGGAGTGATGATTGTTTTGGTTGTAGGGAAAATGGTGGCTGGTCTGGGTTTATTGAAAGGGAGATAGGGGAAAGAGGTGCAAGAGAGTCAGAGGGGAGTGTGGGGTTTTGGGGTTTTTTAGATTCTGCGGGGGCGTACTGGTTTTTTGACAGGAGGGGGCAGGTGGGGTTGGGGGAAGGTGGAGAAGGTAAAAGGGGGTTTTGGTGGATATTTGGGTGTGGAGAGTTGAGTGGGGATTGGGGGAGAGGGGGGGGAAAATGAGATCCATGTGTGTCCATCTTTTTGGGGTGGCTCCCGAGGTCCACTGGGGGGGGTTGAAGGAGGAGAAAAGTGAAAAGGGGTTTGTTGGAAGCAGATTTGGGGGGGTGCGATTGGGGTGTTGAAGTCTCCATGTTTTTAGTTGGGTTTTCGGGAAAGAAAGTGGATGAAGCCAGGAAGGAAAAGTGGTCAAAAAAGGGGAGTGGGCCCGGGCCCGGTGGTCGGTAAGGACAAAAGCCATTGGGGGGTTGGAGGGGGGTTTTAGTTTTGGACAGAGTGCACCTTTAAAGGAGAAGGGTGGAGGAAAGGCAGAGGTGGAGCGGGGACAAAAAGGGGGGGTGTCAGAAGGGGAGGCCCCCCACCTTTCCCCCATTTTTGTTACCCAAAGGGGGGAGTGGGGTAAGTTTGGGGGCCGCTAAAAAAGAGTGGGGAAGGGGGGACTGTGGGCAGAGGGGGTCGCCAGGGGGCGTCAGGAAAAGGAAGGGGTTAAATTACGTGGATGAACAAGTCAGAGACTATGGTGGGAATGTGCTGGGGGCGGGCCCTGGGTTGGGGGATTTTTGCCCCGGGAAACCAGAGGGCATTGAGGGGGGTGAGTAGGTGGCGTAGGGTTGACGTGTTTGGGGGGGTTTGTTTGGGTTTCGGAAAGGGGAAATTTAAAAGTGAGGGAAAAGGTTTTGGGGGGGGCAGGGCAGGTGTGAGGGGGAGAATTTCAGGGGGAGATGTAGAGTTCATTTCCCGCGAGGGAGTTTGGGGATAAGCAGTAAGGTGAGAAAAGTGGGGGATAGCGGGTGATAAAGGGGAAAAAGAGGCATAGTGTTAGATCACAGTTGGGCAGTTAGATTGGTTGGGGGGGGTTGTTTGGAAAGGCCCCCTGGCTGGGGGCAGTTTATGGAGGCGTCTCTGGCTGGGGGCAGTTTATGGGGCGCTCTTGGTGGGCCCCGTTGAGGAGGGGCTTCCCGGCTGGGGGCAGGTATGGGGGGCGCTCTCTGGTGGGCAGTTGATGGGACGTTGATGGAAAGGGGCTCTTGGCTGGGCAGATGGTAAAGGGGCCCCTTCGGCAGGGGCAGCGACGGGAGGGAGTCTCTGGTGGGCAGGTGATGGGGCAGGTTCTGGGGTGGGGCAGGTGTGGAGGCAGCTCCCGGGTGGGGCAGTTGACGAGGGGCTTCTTTGGTGGGGGAGTTGAGGGGGGGCGCCTCTCTTTGGGTGGGACAGGTGATGGAGGCAGTCTTGGGGTGGGAAGGTGATGGGGCGGGAGTCTTGGTGGGAAAGGTGATGGGGCAGTTCTCCCTGAGACAGGTGATGGAGGCGTCTCTGGATGGGCGGGGGGATGGGGGGGCAGTCTCTGGCTGGGACGTTGATGGGGGCGCCTCTCGGGGTGGGCATTTGGGGGGGAGGGGTCTCTGGCGGGGACAGCTGATGGAGGCGCTTTGGCGGGGACAGCTGATGGGGCGCTCTCTTGCTGGGAAAGGTGTTGGGGCGCTCTCGGGGTTTGGGAAAAGGTGAGGGAAGGCCTCTCTGGCTGGGACAGTAAATTGGAGGCGCTTCTGGTGGGCAGCTGATGGAGGTGCTCCCCTGGTGGGAAAATTTTAAATTTTGACCCCTATCCAGTATGCCCCTTTTTAACTCTGCCCCCCCAAATATGCCTTTTAAAACCCCCCCTTTAAACCCCTTCCCTACCTTTTATGGCCCCCCTTTGGCCCCCAAAAAACCCTGGTCAAACCTATATGGGCCCATTAGCCCCCCCAAAACTTGCCTCCCTTTTATTGGCCCTAAGCTCCCCCAAAAAACCCTGCCCTATCCCGGGGCCCTAAAAACCCCCAAAACCCCTGCCCCACTACCTATAGGGCCCCCTTTAGCCCACCAAAACCCTCTCCTGCCTGCCTACCTATAGGGCCCTTATACCCCCCTTTAAACCCTGCCTGCCTCCCTTTTAGGGCCCCCTAACCCCTCCCTAAAGCCTACCGTATAGTCTATTTCCCTATTTTCCCTTTGTGGGCCCCTAATTGCCCTTAGCCTATCTCCCTAGCATCCTGGGGCCCCCCTACAGCCTACCTGGGCCCCAAATGCCAAAACTTAGCTACCTGGGGCCTCCCCCTACAGCCAAACTCCCTTTATTTGGGGCTCCCTACCAAACGGGGGCCTAACTACTGCCTATCTGGGGCCCAAATTTTACCTCCCTACCTACCTGTGTTTTCCCTTCCCTAATTGAAAACCTCCCATAACTTCGGGCATTTTTTTCCCTAGGACCCCCCCCAAATATTTTACCCGGGGCCTAACAAACCGCCTCCCTACCTACCTGGTCTCCCAAACCTCCTATCTGAGCAAACCAATCCTATTATAAGGGGGTTCTATCTCCCTGAAAATTGATTCTGGGGGGTACGGGGCCATAACTTTTAAAAAAATTTAAACCCGGGGGGGTGAATTCTCTGTTCCTCCCCTCTAGGAGACTGGGCCCTTTCTAAGCTATTCCCGTACCCACTCTGTTTACATTTGGAAGTTTGTACAGGGTAGGGGGAGAGAGTGAGGGTTTTGGGAAAAAGTGAGGTTTTCTAAAAAATTTTTGTGCCCAAAATTTTCTGCGGGGACAAAGTGGGGCTGGGAGAAGTCATAAGGGCAGTCGGGCCCGGATGGAAAAAAAAAAGGGAAAGTAAAGGGGGAATCTTTCAGAAAAATGTCACTGGAGTCAAAAAGATGTAAACTGCCCCGGTTTTCACTTTATTCAGTAATAGTTTTGGGGTTTTTATTCGTCACTATGTGGTGGTTTTGTGGTTGTGTTCTTTTTTTTTAAATCGGGCTATTTTTTAGCAGTGTTATGGTAATGTTTGGTAATTTTGGGTTATTTTAGCATTTTTTTGGCCCCAGTATAAAAGGTGATATGTAAAAGTGAGTTATTTCAATTTCCCTTTTATTATCTAGTTAAAAGGGATTTACTTTAGAAGGTCCCCCGGGATATGTTCGTGGTTTTGGGAGGGGGGGGGGGAAGGGGGGGGGGGGGGGCCCCCTCCAAAAAATTTTTTTTTGGGGCCCTATGGGACCCCCGGGTTCTCAAGTTACGGCCCTTTAATTTCACAGTCAGGGAAAAAAGGGGGAATTGAATCTGAAAACCCCAAAAAAAGTCACCAAATATAATGGAAAATAAAGGGGTTAAAGGGGGGTTTTTTTTTTTTTTTTTTACCTTTCCCGTTTCACAAAAAGCCCCCAAAACCCCAAATAGACTCATAAATCCCGTTTAGGCTGGGGCCGGGGTTGATAGCAGTGATTGATCATCAGCTTGATTCCTAGCTAATTTTGTTTTCCCCTGACTGGGGTGGTGTAAAGATCGGAAAATAGTTTGGTCCTCTTGATCACCGCAAGTGATGGTATAAGCCACGCCAGAAAGCGGAATCTAAGTAGGTCCCAGTATTCACCAGAGCCCGCCACAAAGCAGGATGGGCTTGCTGCGGCAAGGGTCTTACCAGGTTGCTTTACCCCTAAAGCGACTTGCTTGTGGTGGCGGCTGAAGTGCAGCGTGGTACAGTATCGTATTGCAAACACGTAGTCGGGGACAGGTAGGAAGGTCAGGACAGGCGGCAAAGGTTCATGGTCGAGGGACGGAGGCAAGCGGTACGTTATAAGGAAACACTAGCAAAGATTTAGAAAACACTTTCTCAATAGGCTCAAGGGCACTAAGGATCCGGCAAGGGAATCAGGAAGGGGCAGGGTTAAATAGGGTCAGTGTCCAGTGATCCTCAATCATAGGTGCGCTTGTAAGATGGGGACCTGCACCTCTGTGAATAGTTTGCATCTCATAGTCCAGGTCCAATGACTATCATTCTCACATAGATTATATTGGTACTGTCATTTGATCATTTATTATGTTCCTGGTGTCTTTACACTCTTGAATGCATATTACTGAATTGATTATTTCTCTTTTTATTTCCATGTTTCTGACAATAATTGTGATAATGTCATTTATTCTGTGTTTTTTATGGAAAATCATAACAATTTAAGTTAATCAAAAAAAAAAAAAAAAATCTCCATGTAAAAAATTCAGGGCGACATGTATGTAATTTGGCTCCAACACACCAGTTCTGAATAGACACAGAGGAGTGTATAATACGACAGTGCCAAATTTTGGTGCATAGAGTGTTATGCACCAAACTTTGTAAGGGAGTTTCACACTAAACTTTGGCGTATTCAAAAGTGTTGGGTCTAGTGCAGAATGCGCCAGGTTTGGGCATATGCTGTTCATCCATCTATAGAAAGGTGCTACAACATTGTTTGATGCAAGATACGGAAAAAAATGGCGCAGGCACGTTCATACATGTCGCCCTCAGTCTTTGGCCAGTCATAGAGAGCTGTACATCTCACTATGTTAGACCACAGATAAACCTTGACTTTGCCTTGACAACTTTACCAGCACTTGCATGAGCCACTTGGCAGATAGTGGAGGAAGTATCACCTTCAGTGGTTGGCAGTTGTGTATTTTCTATGGCGCATGCCAGGGTCATGTCAGCATTGCTCCATAGTTGAGCTGTCAAGGCCAACTGTGGCCGAACGGAGGACAATGGGGTAGCTCCAAAATGGTGGCGTTCAGGCAAGTAACCATTTTTGAGAGCTGCAGAGCTTCATTTGACTATCTGAAAGCTGATTTTTATTTATTTTTTTAAATTTAGTTTCACTTTAAAGTTACTTATATGTTTTCTGTTTAATATCCGCTTCATTATTTGACTAAAAAAAACTGCATTAAAAACTGCCTAAAAACTGCAAAGAGCACTTACTGGTGACACTTAAAGCAATATATGAGTATACCTTTTGTTATACTGTTCTCACTTCTGGACCCATATATCTTATAAACTGCTCTCAGACTGATTAGATATAGTGAAGAACGGTTTTCGAAGAGGGAAGTTCCTCCTCCTTTACCACCGACACTTATTAGAAGGAAGAGATAGGAATAAGAATTCGGGAAGGCGCTGACTTAGAGAGCATTACGGGCACGATTGCATCACTGTAGACAGGGACTGCCTACCACAGTTTATGCTTTGATTCCGTTTTCAAATTTTCAGCAAGCCAATAGGTCTCAGACTGAAGGATTTTGTACCAGAATTCAGCAGCCATAGCTAAATAATTGTAAAGCCCTTACCTATATCTATACATTGCGAGTGCCAGCTGTTAGATAGCTCTGATCCAGGCTGTTTAATAACTTAGATGCGACTCTCGCATCTAAACCAGTACAAAATGGTGCAGCACTCCTTTCCCCTGTCCAATAGCCCTGCCCTCACGCCCCATAATGCAATTGCAGGGTGTTAAGCCGTTGTCATGGCAGCTGAGGGCCTAACGAAGACCCTCAGGCCTGCCATCTTGCGGCTCCTGACACAGGTGTAATAGAAGAGCTGTGATTATATACTGTTCTGCAATATACTAGTATTTCAGAATAGTTCAAGAGTTATCACACCGCCTAGTGGTCAAGTACCACAGGGGAATAAAAATGAATTGAAAAAAAAAATATATATATATATAAAAATATATTCAAAGTTAAAAAAAATAAATTTTACAAATAAAAAGGAAACCTGTTAAAAAAAGATAAAAATAATTGGTATTGCAGTGTCCTTAAAAGTCCAATGTACAAAAATATAACATTATTTATCTTGTAACCAAGCTAAAAAGGGGAATGAAGCATCTTAGTTCTAAGGAAAGTTAAAATAATTTATTTAGCTTATTTATTTAGCTTATTTGGCCTTGAGAAAAGACAGCTCCGGGGGACATGATTAATTTATCTAAATATATAAATGGTCCCTACAAAAAATTATGGAGAAAAGCTATTTCATGTTAAACCCCCTCAAAAGACAAGGAGACATTCTCTTCGTCTCAAGAAAAAAGGATTCAGGGCGGCATGTATGTGCCAGATATCTGGCGTCTTTTCAGTCCGATATCAGGCGCACACCGCGGCACTTTGTAATCCACCTGATTTTGGGGGCGTGCGGGAGGCAGGGCGCACTAGAACCATACAAAGCTGTAGATTTATAGCTTCAGTACAGCAATTCCAGGCGCATTACTGCTGGAACAGATAATCCATTTTCAAAGTGGTATACCTGTGCCATAAATGTCATAGAAGCGCTAGAATGCCCCTGATTTATGACCCGCTGTAGAGCGGGTTCATAAATCAGGCACATTCTAGGCTATTATTATGCCATGAAATTTGGCGTTTAAACGCCAAATTTCATACATGCCGCCCTCAATCGTCAGAGGAGAAACGCCTTCTTCACTATGAGAGCTTTGAATCTGTGAAATAGCCCGCTTGAGGAGCTGGTCACAGCAGGAACAGTTGATGGGTTAAAGAAAGGCTTAGATATCTACCTAAAACTAAAACATATTAATACGTTTGTAGCCGTATAAAATTCTAGATCCAGTCTAAAGGAAATTTTGGGAGCAGAAATTAAATATTCATTTAGGGCAGAGTGGTTCTCTCCTTATTTGATCCAAGCCTTCACCAGTAGGGGAAACTAAGCTTAAAAATTTTCTATCTCCCTCTCTTTATTCACCTCTTTTCCCACCCTTGGTTGAACTTGATATACATATGTCTTTTTTCAACTGTACTAACTATATGTAATTATGTAACTATGTATGACAACCGCCATAGGGGAAAAAAAAAACATAGTCAAAACTGTGTTTTATTGGCCACTTCCTCTCCCCCAAAAAGTTGGAGTAAAAAGTTGCATATATTCCAAAACATTACCAAAAAAGACAAACAGCAGCCCACAAAAAAGGAGCCTTAACTGAGGTCTGTAGATGGGGGAAAAAAAGTTATTGACCTAAAATAAAAAAAAAGTTTTATTTTTTTAAAAGTAATAAAACATAACGAAAACTAATACCTTTGATACAGCTGGAATCGTAGAATAAAGATTAGGTCATCTATACCACACACAGAACTCCATAAAAACAACCCATTTTACCTCCCAAGAACAGCGAAACTGCATTTGTTTTTTACCTTTCCAACGCTCAAAGAATTTTCTTTCAGTTTACTAGTACATTATGTGGTACACTAAATGGTATAGTCACTGCATCTGAATAAGACCATAACATTAAAACATAACTTTTATGATTAAAATATCAATTATTTAATAATTTAAAAAAATTATAGGACTAATCAAGAGTACAATAGCCACTGCAAGGGAAAACAACATAAATAACATTCAGTAATGGAGAAAATGTGGTATTTTATCGATGATACCAGCCATGATATGGGGTCAAAACTATTAGTGAAAAAGTAACCGGGATAAGATTTAAGGGCCCAATACTAATTGCCATCCCTGTACTCATGGTGCTGTCCCTGTACTCTAGGACAGTTCAGTAGAGGTCATGGTGCTGTCCCTGTACTCTAGGACAGGTCAGTAGAGGTCCTGGAGCTATCCCTGTACTCTAGGACAGGTCAGTAGAGGTCATTGAGCTATCCCTGTACTCTAGCACAGGTCAGTAGAGGTCATTGAGCTATCCCTATACTCTAGGACAGGTCAGTAGAGGCCATGATGATGTCCTTATACTCTAGGACAGGTCAGTGGAGGTCATTGAGCTATCTCTATACTCTAGGACAGGTCAGTAGAGGGCATGGTGCTATCCCTATACTCTAGGACAGGTCAGTAGAGGTCATGGTGCTGTCCCTGTACTCTAGGACAGACCAGTAGAGGTCATGGTGCTGTCCCAGTACTCTTGGCCAGGCCAGTAGAGGTCATGGTGCTGTCCCTGTAATCTAGGACAGGTCAGTAGAGGTCATGGAGATGTCCCTGTACTCTAGGACAGGTCAGTAGAGGTCATGGTGCTGTCCTTATACTCTAGGACAGGTCAGTAGAGGTCATAGTGTTGTCCCTGTACTCTAGGACAGGTCAGTAGAGGTCATGGTGCTGTCCCTTTAATCAAGGACAGCTCAGTAGAGGTCATGGTGTTGTCCCTGTACTCTAGGACAGGTCAGTAGAGGTCATGGTGCTGTCCTTATACTCTAGGACAGGTCAGTAGAGGTCATGGTGTTGTCCCTGTACTCTAGGACAGGTCAGTAGAGGTCATGGTGCTGTCCTTATACTCTAGGACAGGTCAGTAGAGGTCATGTTGCTGTCCCTGTACTCTAGGACAGGTCAGTAGAGGTCATGGTGCTGTCCCTGTACTCTAGGACAGGTCAGTAGAGGTCATGTGTTGTTCCTGTACTCTAGGACAGGTCAGTAGAGGTCATGGTGCTGTCCTTATACTCTAGGACAGGTCAGTAGAGGTCATGATGCTGTCCCTGTACTCTAACAGGTCAGTATAGGTCATTGTAGCTTGTCCACTGTAACTCTAGGACAGTCATAGAGGTCAATGGTGTTGTCCCTGTACTTAGGACAGGTCAGTAAGGGTTCATGGTGTTGTCCCTGTACGCTAGACAGGTCAGTAGAGGTCATGGTGCTGTCCTTATACTCTAGGGACAGGTCAGTAGAGTCATGGTGTTGTCCCTGTACTCTAGGACAGGTCAGTAGAGTCATGGTGTTGTCCCTGTAACTCTAGGAAAAGGTCAGTAGAGGTCATGGTGTTGTCCCTGTACTCTAGGACAGGTCAGTAGAGGTCATGATGCTGTCCCTGTACTCTAGGACAGGTCAGTAGAGGTCATGATGCTGTCCCTGTACTCTAGGACAGGTCAGTAGAGCTCATGGTGCTGTCCTTATACTCTAGGACAGGTCAGTAGAGGTCATGGTGCTGTCCCTGTACTCTAGGACAGGTCAGTAGAGGTCAGGGTGCTGTCCCTGTTCACCAGGTCAGGTCAGTCGAGGTCAGGGTGGTGTCCCTGTACTCTATGACAGTCAGAAAGAGGTCATGGTGTTGTCCCTGTACTCTAGGACAGGTCAGTAGAGGTCATGGTGTTGTCCCTGTACTCTAGGACTGGTCAGTAGTGGTCACGGTGCTGTCCCTGTACTCTAGGACAGGTCAGTAGAGGTCACGGTGCTGTCCCTGTACTCTAGGACAGGTCAGTAGAGGTCATGATGCTGTCCCTGTACTCTAGGACAGACCAGTAGAGGTCATGGTGTTGTCCCTGTACTCTATGACAGGTCAGTAGAGGTCATGGTGTTGTCCTTATACTCTAGGACAGGTCAGTAGAGCTCATGGTGCTGTCCTTATACTCTAGGACAGGTCAGTAGAGGTCATGGTGTTGTCCCTGTACTCTAGGACAGGTCAGTAGAGCTCATGGTGCTGTCCTTATACTCTAGGACAGGTCAGTAGAGGTCATGGTGTTGTCCCTGTACTCTATGACAGGTCAGTAGAGGTCATGGTGCTGTCCCTGTACTCTAGGACAGATCAGTAGAGGTCATGGTGCTGTCCCTGTAATCTATGACAGATCAGTAGAGGTCATGGTGTTGTCCCTGTACTCTAGGACAGGTCAGTAGAGGTCATGGTGTTGTCCCTGTACTCTAGGACAGGTCAGTAGAGGTCATGGTGCTGTCCCTGTACTCTAGGACAGGTCAGTAGAGTCATGATGTGTCCCTGTACTCTAGGACGGGATCAGTAGAGGTCATGGTGCTGTCCCTGTACTCTATGACAGATCAGTAGAGGTCATGGTGTTGTCCCTGTACTCTAGGACAGGTCAGTAGAGGTCATGATGCTGTCCCTGTACTCTAGGACAGGTCAGTAGAGGTCATGGTGCTGTCCCTGTACTCTAGGACAGGTCAGTAGAGGTCATGGTGCTGTCCCTGTACTCTAGGACAGATCAGTAGAGGTCATGGTGTTGTCCCTGTACTCTAGGACAGGTCAGTAGAGGTCATGGTGCTGTCCCTGTACTCTAGGACAGGTCAGTAGAGGTCATGGTGCTGTCCGTGTACTCTAGGACAGGTCAGTAGAGGTCATGGTGGCTGTCCTGTAACTCTATGACAGATCAGTAGAGGTCATGGTGCTGTCCCTGTATTCTAGGACGGGATCAGTAGAGGTCATGGTGTTGTCCCTGTACTCTAGGGACAGATCAGTAGAGGTCATGGTGTTTGTCCCCTGTATTCTAGGACAGATCAGTAGAGGTCATGGTGTTGTCTCTGTACTCTATGACAGATCAGTAGAGGTCATGGTGCTGTCCCTGTATTCTAGGACAGATCAGTAGAGGTCATGGTGTTGTCCCTGTACTCTAGGACAGGTCAGTAGAGGTCATGGTGTTGTCCCTGTACTCTAGGACAGATCAATAGAGGTCATGGTGTTGTCCCTGTACTCTAGGACAGATCAATAGAGGTCATGGTGTTGTCCTTATACTCTAGGACAGGTCACTAGAGGTCATGGTGTTGTCCCTGTACTCTAGGACAGGTCAGTAGAGGTCATGGTGTTGTCCCTGTACGCTAGGACAGGTCAGTAGAGTCCATGGTGTTGTCCCTGTACTCTAGGACAGATCAATAGAGGTCATGGTGTTGTCCTTATACTCTAGGACAGGTCACTAGAGGTCATGGTGTTGTCCCTGTACTCTAGGACAGATCAGTAGAGGTCATGGTGCTGTCCCTGTACTCTATGACAGATCAATAGAGGTCATGGTGTTGTCCCTGTACTCTAGGACAGATCAATAGAGGTCATGGTGTTGTCCCTGTACTCTAGGACAGGTCAGTAGAGGTCATGGTGTTGTCCCTGTACTCTAGGACAGGTCAGTAGAGGTCATGGTGCTGTCCCTGTACTCTAGGACAGATCAGTAGAGGTGTAAGACGTTCTTTGTTGCCCATAGCAACCAATCAGAGCTCCCCTTTTATTTATTTAGAGCAGTATATGAAATGAAACGGGAGCTCTGATTGGTTGCTATGGGCAACACAGCAAGTCTTACACATAGACAGTTTCCTACGTGTCCCCGTTATTTAGAGCAGTAGGCCACTCACACAGCAGGAGGGAGGGCGCGCTGCTATGGTAACCACGACCTGTCACGTGCTGCCGCGCGCCCTCCCTCCTGCCCCGGACTCACGTGTTGTCCCCGCCCGCTCTGTAGCTCTTCCTGGTGGCCGCCATTTTCTCCGGAGTCTGTGTAGGAAGTGGCAGTATTCCGGACTCCTTCGTTCCCGGCCGGTGTGTAGCGCTTGTGCTCGGGGACGGTCTGGCGGAGCTCAGGCTAATGTGCGGCCCTAGCCGGGAGGAGCATGTTCCCTAACTCCCCCAGTGTGGGCCGCAGTCCGCACCCATCTCGCTCCATCCCGCACCATCCCGGGGAGCTGTTCAGCAAAGTGCCGCTGGCTGTGCCTCCTGAGCTGCTGCAGGCCCACCTCACCTACCAGAAGAATGCCAAGTGAGTGAGGAGGATGGGAGTGGTTGTACGAGACCGGAGGGGGTTGTAGTCCTGGACACTCAGTGGTTAGGATAGGACAGATGGCAGTGAGTCCTGTGCTCTGCTGATGAGGAGATAATGCTGGGGGTTGTAGTCCTGGACCCTCAGTGGTTAGGATAGGACAGATGGCATTAATTTCTGTGTCTGCTGGGGGTTGTAGCCCTGGACCCTCAGTGGTTAGGATAGGACAGATGGCATTAAGTTCTGTCTGCTGGGGGTTGTAGTCCTGGACCCTCAGTGGTTAGGATAGGACAGATGGCATTAAGTTCTGTGTCTGCTGGGGGTTGTAGCCCTGGACCCTCAGTGGTTAGGATAGGACAGATGGCATTATGTTCTGTGTCGGCTGGGGGTTGTAGCCCTGGACCCTCAGTGGTTAGGATAGGACAGATGGCATTAAGTTCTGTCTGCTGGGGGGTTGTAGTCCTGGACCCTCAGTGGTTAGGATGGACGATGGCATATTTTGTGCTGCTGGGGTTGTAGCCCTGGACCCTCAGTGGGTTAGGATAGGACAGATTGGCATTAAGTTCTGTGTCCTGCTGGGGGTTGTAGCCCTGGACCCTCAGTGGTTAGGATAGGACAGATGGCAATTAAGTTCTTGTCTGCTGGGGTTGTAGCCCTGGACCCTCCAGTGGTTAGGATAGGACAGATGGAAAAGTTCTGTTGCTGCTGGGGGTTGTAGCCCTGGACCTCAGTGGTTAGGATAAGGACAGATGGCATTATGTTCTGTGTTGCTGGGGGTTGTAGCCCTGGACCCTCAGTGGTTAGGATAGGACAGATGGCATTAAGTTCTGTGTCTGCTGGGGGTTGTAGTCCCTGGACCCTCAGTGGTTAGGATAGGACAGATGGCATTAAGTTCTGTGTCTGCTGGGGGTTGTAGCCCTGGACCCTCAGTGGTTAGGATAGGACAGATGGCTGTGACTCCCATGTTCTGCTGATGAGGGGGATCATGCTGGGGGTTGTAGTCCTGCACCCTCAGTGGTTAGGATAGCGCAGGTGGCATTGAGTCCTGTGTCTGCTGGGGGTTGTAGTCCTGGACCCTCAGTGGTTAGGATAGCGCAGGTGGCCTTGAGTCCTGTGCTCTGCTGATGAGGGGATCATGCTGGGGGTTGTAGTTCTGGACCCTCAGTGGTTAGGATAGGGCAGATAGCATTGAGACCTGTGTCTGCTGAGAAGATCATGGTGGGGGTTGTAGTCCTGGACCCTCAGTAGTTAGGATAGGGCAGGTGGCATTGAATTCCAGCTGGTCTGTTCTGTCTGTAGCGGCGCCCTGTCTCTATAGTAGAGGGGGGCCGTGATGCACTCCCTCCATTTTTAGCATTGTATAAACCCATCGTTCCTTTAAGCATGGAAAATGTAGCTAGGACACAGATTAGCCCTCTTGGCTGGGGCTCTGCTGTGAAATATGCTGCAGAAATCCAAGGTTGGCCACTTATTACACTTTTTTCCTTTGGAAATGTGCTGTGTATGTAGCCTAAGGGTGCATAAAACAGATCAAGAAGTGACATGTAAACACGCATTGGCGATCTCTGGTCTGAACGCCGATACGTGTTTTACATTGAAACTAATGTAAATCACACTGCAAATTGTTAGATGCGTGTTTGGGTCCGAAACACCGATCCAAACGCATCTAAGAAAACCTCTGTATGAACATAACCTTAGTTTTCACTACTGAACTTGCACTTTATCAGCCGTGCACACCTGAACGCCTGCTAGCAGGTATCTAGGCACGGACCATAGAAAACACAGAAATAGTGAAATAAAAGCTTGAGAACGTTATGTATCTGTATTTGACCGCACATGCTTTTTTGTGGGACAGGATAAGCAGTAATGGAATTTACTGTAATAAGCAGTAAGGGTATGTACACACGGCTTTCATTAGCGCTGTGGAAAGTATGCCCTGGCCAGCGCTTGCTTTCAATGCGATGCAGCTCTCTGCCTCATACAGCTTCCTATTCCTCGGGGACAGGTCACTTCTGTTTACGGGTGCACATTGCACGCTGAGAAAGGCAATTACAGGCTGAAGTATGCGCCTTATATACACCCTGTGAACATACCTTATGGCCCTGTTCAGTGGAATTTGCAAAACCTACACTGTTAAAAATGTAAGTGGCGTGTCACTTATTTCATACAGATTCCAGTGGAAATATCCATCTTCTAAATGGGGCCTAAATGGGTTTTAGGAAACATTCAGCCTCCTTTTTTTTAAGTCTGTTCTTCTGCAGCATCATCTTAGCGGGGAGGGGTTTTGCGGCTCCTAGTGCTGTAGCTGTGCTAGGAACTGAGCTGTAATTAAAGCTATGTTCCTAGAGCAGTCTCTGTAAGTAACGGGAAGCAGAGGAAACCTCCGATCCCCTACGCTAAACCCTTTGATTGCTGTGGTCCATGACTGCAGCATAATCAAAGAGCAGTCCCAGTGACCTGATGGAGCCCGGGGAACCTAGAGTAGCCCCAGAGCTGTCTGTATGACAAGGCTGCAGTCAGAGCACACTGTGTGCTGCCCTGATTGCTACCTGTGTCATACTGACACAGATTGCAATGTATTAGTATATTATACATTACAAAGTGTAAAAGAAAAATGGTATAATAGTAATCACTTAATAGGATAAAAAAAACGTAACGTGTAGAAATAATAAAATAAATATTTAATAAAAGTTATTGTGCAAACATTACACAAAAAAGCTGCACATATGTTAGGTAATACAAATACAGCAAGTAAGCCAGCTCACCACTTCCCCGAATGGAAATGCGCGGATCCGCCTGGTCCCAGCAAGTAAGTCCAAATTGTAGCAAATCGAGCAATTCCAATAGAATGATTAAAAATCCATACTTTATTGGCAATCCATTAAAACAGCGTGACACTGCGGCACAGGAAATGGCTGACGCGTTTCGGGGAGACCACGCTACCCCTTACTCAAAGCATATTAGGTATCTACACAACCATGATAACTTGTAGAATTCATCGAACTGGCTTTTTAGGCTATGTTCACACGGCGTAATTGCGGCGCATACAGCACGGCCGCAATTACGCTGGGTGATTTGGGAGCTCGCGCTGACAAGCGTGTACTTCCGCGGGGGGTGGGGCACCTCGCCGGCCCCATAGACTATCATTACTCGCGTATTCACTGCAAGTAATTGACATGTCACTTATCTCCCCGCTCGTACAATACGATCGTATTGTACGAGCGGGGAGAGGAGGCGTAATTTCGGCGCACATCTCGCTCGTATTAGAGCGCAAATACGACACGAAATTTGCCCTTGTGAACATACCCTTAGTGCACAGGTGTCAAACTGGCGGCCCTCCAGCTGTTGGGAAACTACAACTCCCATCATGCATTTGTATAATCTGTAATAGTGGGCATGATGGGAGTTGTAGTTTCCCAACAACTGGAGGGCCGCCAGTTTGACACCCCTGCAGGCTTAGTGTGAGATGTGGATGGTGTAAAATAAATAAAACAATTCTGCAGTGATTTATATGTAAACTTAAACTGCCTCCAAAAATGCAACTTCTTCGGCATAAAACAAGTCCTCATACAACTGCTTCACTTAAAAGATAAAAACGTTACAACTGTTGAAATGAAGCAAAAACTACTAAATGTAGCTGGTCATTAAGTACTTTTCAGGCGTCCGGCTTTAGGGTATGTTCACACGGCTTATTTTGGCGCGCATTTAGCTGGGGATTTCGCCATGTATTGCACGTTCTACGTGGTGAAATGTGCACCGCAATTACGGTAATCCATAGCTTTCATAAAGAACTATGGGTTGTGTGTTGTCCCCCCATGCGTACAATACAATTGTATTATACGCGCGGGGAGATAAGTGACATGTCAATTGTTAGCGGCCCTCCCGTGCTTTGGGAAGACGCGCTGATCAGGGCGTCACTCCAAAACACCTGGCGTACTATACGCGCCGCAATACACCGTGTGAACATACACTTAGGGGTTAAACATGCAGTAAGCCGAAGACAGTCTTTAGCCTATAGGACTTTTCGCTGGGATCACAAGGCCGCCTGGCTGTGTGCCGCTTGTCATGTACTATATACAACATGTATGTGTGGTGGATGTAACATGCTTGGTAACGGCCTCCTCTTTTAGCCTCTCTAGAATGCTGATGAGTGGAAATGTCCTGACGATGCCTCCAGTGTCCCCACAGCCGTGGTCCTATGGGAATCGCAGCCCCTTAATCAATCCAGTCTCTCCACCTTCCCAATTCCAAAACAGAAAGTAAGTGTCCTCAGTTATCGCCTGTTCTGTTCTATTGAGCTGGTTATAGTTTTGGCTTTGAAAGGGGTTTTCCCATCTCGCATATTGATGGTATAGCGATAGGATATGTCATCAACGTCAGACAGGTGCAGGTCTATTTATTTCAGTGGGAGTTCCAAGTAAGTGCTCAGCTGTCTTATTTAACACGTTAAAGACCAGGCATTTTTTTTGTTTTGTTTTTTCTTCTCCACCTTCCAAGAGCCATCTTTTTTTTTTTTTTTCTCCCATCTACATGAGGGCTTGTTTTGCAGGGCAAAATGTGCTTTTTAATGGTACCATTGAACGTACTATATAATGTACTGGGAAACACCAAAAATCTTCTGAGTAGGGTAGAATTTGAAACAAAAAATATTATTGGGACATTTTTGTGAGGGTTTAATTTGTACAGAGTTCACGGTAGGGTATAAGTGACGTTATCTGTGTTCTGCACATCGTCATGATTCCGGCTATACCAGATGTTTAGTTTTCAATGTGTTTTAGTAGTTAAACCAAAAAAATTAATCTTTTTTTTTAATTTGTGCTGTAGTGCCATTTTCTGCAGCCAATAACTTTTTTGTTTTTCCACACATGGACCCAAGTAAGGGCTCATTTCTTGAAGTCTGGTGTATTTTTTATTGGTACAATTTTGGTATAAATATGACTTTTTGATCCCTTTCTATTATTTTTTTGGGGGAAATGTTTTCTTCCTGTACAGTGGGATAAAGTATGTTTTAATAGATCAGACTTTTACAGACCTGGAAGTACTCATTATGTGTAACTTTATATTATTTGAAAAATGATAATGGGGGTGTTTTGAATATATAAATTTATATACACGCTACTCACAAAACAGTAGGGATGTTTGAATTTTGTTTTAAATTTCAGGATCAACATAATATTTCCTGGGGGAAAAAAAATTAAATAAACTAAATGAGATAATCTCTTAACTCTCTAGAATGCACATGTCCAACTGTTCAATGTTTGTGCACAACTAGCTGATCTCTAACGAGGAGCTTAATGGCAAAATTCCAGTTGCGGATTTGTCATGTGTCAATCTGCACTTCAGATCTCCAGGAAACCCATCCAGTCTGTGTTTGAGGGCTAATTGTGGTGCATTTTTTTGTGGGTTTATTGTGGAATTTTCTACATTCACTTCAATATATATTATAAATAGTGCATTACTTATGTAACACATTATATTATACCTGTCAGTGTAATGCTGCTAGTCATTCTACTGGATCCTACCTCTGGTAGGGAATAAAAACCAAACGGAGAAGTCAGACCTTGGAGCCTTCATTAGGTCCTCGGCTACCACGTAAACTCATCAGCTCCCTGGGAATACATTGCAGGAAGTTGCCAATGGGGAGAGAAAGGGAAACCCTTTGCTCTAAAACCTTCAAGATGCAATGGTCACTATTCACTGCTTCATCTAAGGGTTAGACAGCTTGGATCTGCGCTATGTCCACTCTTCTCCATTAGAGCATTGCCTTGGCCATCATCAGACCCCTGAGCCCATGCTTTATTCAGCATAGGACACTGATGCCAGCTCATTTTTGCCCTGATTACTAAAGACGTATTGTGGTAAGGGGTTAAACACGGTTGGTTTTTGTTTCTATCTCTAGTGCACCATGCACTCTTCCTGACATGTGGCATCTTTTTATTAGTGACTTACAATCATAAAGGGGCCTAAGGATAACTTAACACTGGTTGGATTTTCTCAAAATAGTTTTTGCAGGGAAATTTGCAAGACAAAATTGCAAAGAATTAGGGTATGTTCACACGTCTGATTTAGTTGCTGAATTTTCAGTGTCCTAATCAGCGTCAAAACCTCGCCTGAAAATCACTTCAATCGCGCTTTTTCATATGAGATTTTTTATCCGGTTTCTGGCGAGGTTTTCCAACACTGTTTTTTTTTTGTGAAACGCCCGTACAAATTAATAGCCAGGGCAAAAAACCCATCTAAAAACCCTCCTAGGTTTTGAAGCTCTCCATTGCTTCCTATGGAGATTTTCAGTGTTAAAACACTTGAAGAATTGACATGACACTTCTTTTTCAGCGCCCATAGAAGCGCCTAGAACGTGCTTAAAAACCTTGTTATGTGTGATTTACGACGCTGCTTAACATAGGAATCAATGAAAATGAACTGAGGCGTTTTGAGGGCTTTTTTGACACTGTTTTGGGGAGAGGAAACGCTCTGAAAACAGCATCAAAATCGGCCGTGTGAACACACCCTTAGGCTATGTTCACACGGCTTAATTGCGGCACGTATTTTGCCCCGCAATTTAAACGCGGTTCAGCGTGGTGGTGTGTGGTGTGTGTGTGTGTGTGTGTGTGTGTGTGTGTCAGTGTCAGTGTCAGTGTCAGTGTCAGTGTCAGTGTCAGTGTCAGTGTCAGCTCGCCGGCCCCATAGACAAGAAATATTATCGGCGCGAATACGCCGAGAATAATTGACATGTCACTTCTCTCCCTACTCAGCGTATTGTGTGAGCGGGGAGAGCAGACGTAATCTATAGTTCTCTATGAGAACTGTGGATTACCGTAATGACGGGGACGGATTTCAGCCCGCAATTCGCGCAGTACGGCGTGAATTATGGGCTGAAATACGTCCCAAAATAAGCCGTGAGAACATGGCCTTAGGGAACGTTCACACAGCGTATTACGGCACGTACAGACATGCGCCACAATATGCCTTCATTATTGCTGTTGAAAGTACTTTCAATGCGAGGCAGCTCTCTGCCTCGTAAACCTTCCTATTTCTCAGCGCACTGACCAGTCACTTCTTTTTACAGGGGTACATTATGCGCCAAGAAATACCATCATAAAATCACTGTCGTTTGGTAGCAACATTCCTTATACCGTCGTTTGACGTGTAATTGCTTTTTTAACATACCCGTATGTGGATTTTGTTGTAGGTTCGTGGCCATAGACCTTCCAGAACGTTAAAAATATAACTAAGGGATTTTTTGTTTTTTTGTTTTTTATTTTCACTGTTTTCTGTCCATTCTCCTTTCTTGCAGTGACTGTTACTTGTGGTCTCAGCTTTAGAGTATTTTTTATTCTAAACAAACGACAGTGTCCCTCGTGTAACACCTGGATGATAGGTGTCCTCGGAGTATGTAGTTGTGAGGCACATCGGGATCTCACGGGGCTGTTACAGCTGTTTGTTAGATCAGAATAGCTTTTGAAAAGATAATTTTTTCGTGATGTAACGGTGTAAGATGTTTTCTCCTGTTTCTCTATAATAGCAGGCCTGACTATCTAGTCCATATAAAATATAAACGAGACATCAGCTCACCCACAAATGTCCAGCAGAGGCAGAAAGGAGCCGCACGGATTCCGTCCGGAGCAAGACGTGAAGTACCAGAACTTTAGAAGAAAATAATCCAGCGTGTCCAGATCTCCATAATAAAACTTAATGACGTTTATTGCAACATGTAAAAACACGCACCTCCGCAGTAGATGAAGTCCCCAAAGTTTAAACCTGACGCGTTTCAGGCGGTACAGCGCCCTTAGTCATAGGGCGTTGTACCGCCCGAAACGCGTAAGGTTTAAACTTTGGGGACTTCATCTACTGCGGAGGTGCGTGTTTTTACATGTTGCAATAAACGTCATTAAGTTTTATTATGGAGATCTGGACCTGCTGGATTATTTTCTTCTAAAGTTCTGACTATCTAGTCACCTTACGCCTGTGATTTCTGCCCATCCAGGGTCACTATCCAACATATATAGAGTGATGTGTCCATAGACTTCTTTTTGCCATGCATATGGCTGATATATATATATATATATATATATATAGCAAAATAACTAGAAACCTCCCTCCCTCCCCCCCAATTTTACACAGGCACACTTCTTGACACACGTGTCGTCACTGGTAGGGCCCCCTGTTTTCCTAGTCATGTAAATTGATAAACTTTATTCTTTGTGTGGTTCTAAACCTCATCCCCTATTACAAGGAAGCTACTCATCTGTCCATACCGGCATGTTCCGTGTTGTGCAGTACCTTTGTGGTGCACATAGAAAATTCAGCTTTTGTCCTGGGTTACTTAGAAGTATTCCCATTTCATTGATTAGCTTTAATTATGGCAAAGGTGAATAGATAATCTTACCAAATACATTGTTCTATTTTTGCTTCATTTCAGAGATGCAGCAGGTTTTCTAGCCGGCTTGTTTCCAAGGTTATAGACCACCTCTGTGATGTAGCCAGCCAGCCCCTTCACACTGATACGACATGGCTGCTAGAAAACAGAGGTGGTCGGCTGGTAACCTAGAAAACCTACTGTTGCTTTGAAATTAAGCAAAACCAGAAAAAAATTGTTTGGGTAAAAATTGTTTTATTTTTCCCTACATGTTTAAAATTTAAAGGGGGTTTTGTCTCCCTTCATAAAATTCCTTCCCCTTCAGCCCTGTTTTCCCCAGCTTTCATTTTTTAAATTTTCCGGGGTGTTTACTGGCTTGCCGGGACCCCAAGTTTCTGTAGCTATAGCGACCAGCCTACCCAGCTTTTTTGAGGAGAGATGGAACGGTTTGTTTTCTAAGCGACCCTGAGGGAAATAAAAAGGGATTTTTTTGGAATTTGGTAGGACCCCTTGTTAAGGGACCCCTTTTATTGAAAAAGTGATCTTTTTTCCCCGATTTTTAAAACCAAAAAAAGCAACCCTTGTAGTGGCCCAACCCTTTTAAAATTTCGGGGGGCGGGAAATTGGTTGGCATGAGTGCCTGTACTGAAATGCATTATATAATGCCCTACATAAAGTAAGGCGTTTTTTCAAATCCCAAAAATGTAAAAAATGCTTTTTAAAAAAAACAATAAAAGTTAAAAAAAAAATAATCCCAAGCAAAAGGGGGAAAAAACCTATACCTAATTTGTGCCGCTTTATCCATAATGATCCTATCAATAAAACTATCACGTTAGTTTTTCACAAGGAAAAATTGGTTTCTTTTTTCCCCAAAAAAGAAACCCCAAAAATGGTACCAATAAAAAGCCCTCACATGTTATGGGTCTAGGAAAAGAGACCTATTTTTTGCAAAAGTGAAAAGAAAAATCCCCATTTTTCCGAAATAAAATTAATCAAACTCAATCAGATGTATGTTCCCCCCCAAATTTTTGGTGCCTTTAAAAAACTGAAAAAAAGAAAAACCCCTCCCAGGGGTTATTTTGACGGGAAAAATTAAGTTACAGTCTTAATAAATTTGATGAAAAAAAGGGAAAGAAAAAAAAATTTGTTGGTCTTGATTTTTTAAAAAGCTAATGTTTGAGATAAAAATTTAACCCCTTTTAAAGAAAACCCTGTAAAATAGATTATCCCTTCCTTGAGGGAAAATCAAAAACCAAGGGTTTGTGTCAGTCCTGCTTTTTTCCAAGCACTGTGTCCCTTTTTTTCTGTAAGTGCAGCATTTTTTAGAGCATTTAAACCCCTTAAATCTTTTTTTGGGAGCAGGTGTTACCCCCAACCCCCAATGGCTTGCTCCGCCCTACTTGTCGTTATTCACTTTGATTTCCCTTTAATTCAAAATTTTAATTTAGGTTTATCAGTGGGGTTTTGGGGCGGGGGTTTGGCCTCTGGCCGTGTTTGAAAAAAAAAACTCTTGGGGGGGGGGGCCCCCTCTACAATGACTCTTCTGGGGGAAAAACTGAAAGGGATTTTGAGCTTTAAATACACAAAAATCGGGCTTCTTACGGGGAATAGGGGCACAGTGTGGGAAAAAAGCGGGGTTGGGACCCTTGTTTTGTGCTTTCAGCCGAGGGGAATAAAAAAAATGTGGACGGGTTTCTTTTAAAGGTTTTGGTAAGGGCCCCCTTCAAGATGATTCCGCACCCAAAAAAGGCCCAGACGCCCCAGGCCCTTTGGGCCCACACCCCTCGGACTCGCTTTCGGAAGCGCTTTTTCCGGGTGTTGTTGAGCGTCTGGGGGAAAAAAAGGTCAAAGCTCCCTCCCAAAATTTTTCTCCCCCTTAAATTCTTGCTAGGAACCTACCACACTCCCCTTTTCCCCTGCGCCAAAAACAAAAATTTCACCCCTCATCTCCACACTCCCAAACCCCAAAAACCCCAAAAATGTTGTTTGACATTTTTCCACCCCCTCCCTCAGGCCCAAAGTTCAGGCCCCGGGTCATAAAATTTGGGGTGCGGGGAAGTTGGCCTTTTTTACTTCAAAGAAAAAAATTGACAGCACCCGGGGCAAAACATCAAAAACCCCAATTAAAAACCCATCCTGCCCTCCCCGCACTTTCCTCTAATCTGCTCCCCAGCCCTTGCCCGACAAAAAGAAGAAAGAAAGGGTTCCAGGCTTCTGCCTGTCCGGCCCGCCCCCCCACCTGTCTACTGACCCCTTTCCCTCCCCCATTTTTCCAGTTATTTTCTCCAGCTTTCCTTTTCCTCTAAATACAATTTTGAAAACCCTTTTCTTTCTCCAGGGGGTTTATTTCCATTTCCTTTTTTTAAACCCCGCTGTTATAATTCCTTATGAAAAACCCCCTTTTTTGGACCCCCTGCCCCGGGCCAAATTACGCCCAGCCCTCTAACCTGCCCTTCATCTCCAGCTCCGGAAAAGTTGGTTTTATCTCCCCCGGATCCCCCAAACTCTCTGCAAACTTTTGGCAAACCCTCTCTTCTGGGGCCCTCGGGCAATTTTTTTTCCGCACCCGGGGCACTCCCGAAACTGCTCTTTAAAAAGGTTTCAAATGACCACCTGACCCCAAAATTCAGGGTAATTTAATCTTTTGCTGTTTTTCTGGATCTTTTCTGCGCGTTTGCACTGGGGGTCCCCTCCTTTCCCCTTTTAACTTGCTCGGGCCCCCATCGTATCGGGGGACACCGCTTCTCTTGGTTTCTGGGCCTAACTCTTGACCGCTCCTTAAATTTTCTCTTTTTGGGTTCTACCTCCGCCCCTCTCCCTCTTGCGGTGGGGGTTTAAACAGGGATCCTTTTCTTTTTTCCCCTCTTTTCACTTACACAGCCCCCATTGGACAATACTATCAGTGTTTTGGTTTCCCGGGGGTTACCATTTCTATGGGGGTTGAAAACCCAAATTTTACCCCTCCTCCCGGGGACATCACTCCACCCTTTGGGCCCAAAACACCGGGTGATTGTCGGGCCCGTTTGTCTCTGACATCTTGTCCCTCTCACTTCTGAAAACTAAACCTCACTAAGACTAAAACTTTAGTCATCCCCCCCAATCACAAACCCGACCTAAACCGCTATTTCTCTACCCCGGGTGTGGCCCCCCCATAATCCTAGGCCGCAGGCCGCTGTCTGGGGGTTTTTTTTTGTTTCAAACCCTGACCTTTAACCCCTTTTTTCCAATTCCTTGCCCGTTTTCCGGTAAATTGCCCCTCAAGAAACATCCCCGGGAATCCGTCCTTTTTTTCTCACTGTGGAAAAAATTTAAAACCCCTCTTTGGTTGCTCTTTTTCCCTTTTCGGGTCTGACTACTGCAACCCCCTGCTTGTTGGTTTTTCCCCCCTCTGAAAAATTTTCCCCCCTTTTTAATCTGTTTTTGAATGCAGAAAGGCCGAGGCTTGTCTTTTTTTCCCAGCCGCTTATACTGATGCCTTTCTCCCCTGGGGCGGGTTCTCTGAAATGGTGCTATTTCGGCCCAGAATCCCAATTTTAAAACTCATCACTCTCAACAAAAGGGGCCTCCACAGTGCTCCCCCCCCATACTTTCCCCTTTAAATCTCTGTCAAACACCCTCCCCGCTCTCTACGCTCTGCAAATAAATCAAAAGACTACATAACCTCACTCACCGAACCTCCCAGGGGGCCTGTCTAAAGATTTTTGCACGTATTGCCCCGGTTGTTTGGGGAAACAGGGTTAAACCCCTTTTTTATGGCACTCAAACCCCTCCATTTTTTAATTTGCGCTCTGAAAAACTCACTTTTAGAACCCTATCAAAGACCCCAAATTTGCCCAACCCCCAAAAATTTTCTTTTCTTAGATTGGGTCACTTCCTGCACTTTGGCCCCCAAACAGGCATTTTTACCTTGAAATTTTTAGTTTGTAAGGGTTTGGGGATGGCAGGGTTCCCCCACTTTTTAGGGGTTTCTACCCCATTTTAAAATTTATGTAAAAAGGCGGGGCCATTTTTTAAACCAACCCACTTTTTCAGCTTTTTTTCACCCATACACCCTAAAAAGATTTTTAATCTCTTGCGAGCGGGCCCCCCTACCCCTCGTGTTTCATTTGTCAGTACCCTTTTTTTTTAAATAATGTAATTTTGGTTTTTTTCGGGTGTTTTTTCCCTTCTATTTTGGTAAAGGGGCTGCGGAATTTTGTTGGCGCTAATAAATAAAGATTTATTATTCCCGGGGTTTTCCTGGGGGTTTTATTTTTGTGCACTCTCCCTGTTATCCCCCTTTTTCGTTCATGTTTCAAAGGTCTTTAAAGGCTAAGTTTTGGGGTTTTGGGGGTAAATACGGAGTTTCAGTTTTGTCTCGAGTCATTGTAGTCAATCTTCATGTATGTTCGGTGTCAAGATGTGCACAGTGAATTTGGGTTCTCTTTTGGCCAGATTACCATTTTTACTTAGACAATTTCTACATATTGAATTACTCTTACGGTAAGCTCCTCACGGTTTGCTTCCTCACTTGTATATAAGTGGTGCCCATCACGCTAATTCCCAAAATTACCATAGGTCACCTTTGTATGCTCGGGGTTGGGGGGTGGGGGGAAACCCTGGGGGTTAAAACAAAAAAGGTGCCTTTTTGTTTGTTTTTTATCTCTTTTGCTTTTTTCCTGTAGGGGGAAAGAAGTGAAAAAGGGTTTAAATAAAAAGGGATCAAAAAGGGGAGAGGTTTCAGCCCTCCCCCACCCCAAACCAAATTCTATCATTCCCAATCAGGGGCCCTTTTAAGAGATGACCCTCCCTACCCCTTTCCAGGGTCCCAAATTGCGGCAGCCCCTTTCGGGCCCCTTTAAAATAAATGGCCCGGATTTCCACCTGCAGCGGGACGTTGGTATTTAAAGGGACTTTAAAAAACCACTTTGCCGTTGAAAGGGAACCAAGGTACAACGGGGGAACCGCGTTTGCAAATTCTGGGTCGGGGTCTTTTAAATTACTGGGTGGGGGTTATACTGGTGTCCTAGGTTTACATCTGCATAGTGTTATTCACTAAGGTTTTCCTCAGTTTCCCTTTCACTTCAAAAATTTCCAATTTTTTTTTATTTTTGAGCCCAAAAGGGAGTAAAAGATCTTTCTCCAAATTCCCCGTTTAGGGAAAGAAAAAAAATGTGGCATAAAATGTACGGCTGTTCATGATGGTATCATTCAAACAGACAATGTCACATGAGAAGAGGTGTGTGGCCATTCGTATTAAATACATTCTCCAAGTGCATTGGTCCAAAATGTGGTAATATTAGTGAATGTGGGTTACTGATGTTACCATAGAACTGTCATCTAAGGTGTGTGTATATCTTGAAAAAATTACAATGTGAGCTCGACGGGTATTAAGTGCCAATGTGAATGCGTTTGCTGCACAGTATATGTTGGTGCTATATTAATAACAGGCTTTATTAAAACCAATGTTTCTTAATTCTCCATCAGTTGAGTCAGCAGATTCTGGACTTGTTTCAAGCTTGTCAGCAGCAAATCTCTGACTTGAAGAAGAAAGATATCTGTCGGGCAGAGCTTCAAAGGGAAATTCAGCAAATATTTCCCCGTAAGTACCTCGTTGCAAATTTCCACAAATATGCTTGGAGAGTATTGTAGTTTTCTTATTCAGTTGTTTTGCTGGGCTACTTTTACACTGTTTGCAAATATATCAATATGCCCTTGTTCACCCGACGGAGGCCAAAGAGTGTACATTTGGTCTCTAGTGGGCCAGTTTTTGTTTTCCTTAGGGGATGTTTACACGGCGGATTTGGCTGCGGGTTTCGGCGCGGTTGCCGCGGCCAAAACCTCTTCCAAGCCTCGCGTCTCCCGACGCGATTTAGCGGCCAGGTAATCGGCGCGGTTTTGCTGCGTGGGTTGGGGTGCGGTTTGCGGCGAGGTTTCCCCCCATACAAATTAATAGGCAGGGCTAAAACCGCTCCGAGAATCCGCAGCCCACCTGCGCCGAAACCGCAAGGCCGCCAAGCTGAAGACTTGCTGTCATAATTGACAGGAGACTGCTCAAACACGCGTGGCAAAGCCGTGGCCCAAAACCGCGGTGTGTGAATAGCAACGCGGTTTCCCATAGGAAACCATGTAATGAACTGGGGGCGTTTGGGGCGCGATTTGGAAGAGGTTTTGGCCGCGGTGACCGCGCCGAAACCCGCAGCCAAATCCGGTGTGAACAGGGCCTTACTGCTGAATAGAATAGCACAGAAGACTGCACCATTCCATAATATTATCTAGTGCAAGTTAAAATATCAATATTAGTAGTATTGCCACATAATCCTCTTTCCTCATGATGCCATCTATTTTGTGCAGTGCACTAGTCCCTCCTGCAGCAAAACAACCCCAGTACATGATGCTGCCACCCCATGTTTCACAGTTAGGATGGTGTTCTTAGGCTTCCAAGCTTCTCTCTTTCCTCCAAATCTCATGATGGTTTTTAGGGAAAAAACATTTCAATTTTTTTTTAATTCAAAACCACATACATGTCTCCGGGAAATGTAGGTCTTTTGTTCCTGTGTGCATTTGAAAAAAACATTAATCGGGCTTCTTTTTGTTTCTTTTGGATAATGGCTTGTTCCTGGCGGGTTTGGCTTTCACCCCATGTTGGGTTTTACATTTAACTTTTCACTGTGGATAAAAACCACAATTTTTATTAGCTTCCCCCAAAGCATCTTCACAAAATTTCTTTTGTTCTTGGGTTGTTATGAACTGTCGGCCCAAAACCCATGTTCTTTTCTCGGGGGGGAAAAAAACCCCTTTCCCCCTTAAATTGAGGGGTGAAAACCCCCCGGCTTTTCCCAATTTTTTTGTACTTAAATAAAATTTTTTCTTTACAGGAACGAGGCACCTTCAGGTATCGGGAAAATTGGTTTGTTTTATTTTGGGCTTTCCCATTATTTTTTACACAAGAAGCAGTGTGTTTCGGGTTGTAAAATTTAAAAAAAAATCCACAGCGGGGTTTTCTAATTTAGATTTTGGGCAAAAAAGCACTCCCAAAACCTGAATCTTTTCCTTTGGGGCTCCCCCAAATTTTTTTTTAAATTTGCTTTGAAATCCTAGTGTTTTTAAAAACTTTTGTTTTTGAAAAAAAGAAATTTAAAAATGTTAAATTCTTTCTCCCTTATTCGGGGTTTTTGGAAAAATTTTAAATAATTGTGGAAATTTCCAATTGACCTAAAAAGGGGAAAGGTTTATTCTAATTTCATGTCAGATATTGGGGGAAAAAACTTGAAGGATGTGTTTTTTTAATATAGTGTTTGAAAAACTTCTGGTTTCAACTGTAAGGATATGATTTGTGTGTGTATATTTATAAAATTTATATACAACAAACCCTACAAAAAAACGGTGCCCCCCACGAGTCTATTAATTTTCAATCGGTCTGATTTGGGGTTTCCCCCATTGGGGTCCAAGACCCTATGTGAAAAAAAAGTCTAAGGTTTTGGCTGTAATGTTTTACAAAATGAGGAACGTTTTTAAGGGGTGTTTCTATTTTGAATTTTTCCCCCATTTTTTAAAAATTTTTCGAAAAGAACAAAACTTTCAATATGTGTTGCAGGTTCTGTTTTAAAAAACCCCTCGGGTTTTTCCCTTTGGGAAAATTTTGCAGTTTTATATGTTAAAAAACGAAGGACAACCCTTGCGGGAAACCCCGGGGAAAATCCCTTGTAATTAATGGGGGCTGTCGGGGGACCGTTGTTGTACGTTGTGGGAAAGGACCCTGTGGGGTCCCTTTTTGTTTCTTTGTTTTTCCGTTCCAAATGGAACCTCCGACACAGATGTGAAATTTAAAGGGTTTTAAATGTATTTTATTGATTTTTTTATGTGATGGAGGGAAACAAAAAAGTAGGGAAATATTTTTGAAGTATAAAGGGAAAAATTTTACCCGCTTTTTCCCAAAATTTTTTCAAAATTGAAACTGAAAAGTGTGGGGCGAAAATGTATTCGCCTTCTTTTCTCTGAATACCCTACATAAAAAAACAGTTTTGACCCGTTGCCTTTTGAAAATCACCTTTTTTTGGAATTGGGGTATTTTCTGTATGTAAATTTAAATTTTCAGTAAAACTACAGCTGTTTTTTGAAGGCTTCAGGGTTTGTTTAGAGAACCCCTTGGGAAAAAAAAAGATCATGGAAAAAAAGGAAAAAAACCCCCGATAGCTTTAGGGGTAAAAATTTTGGCAATGTGTTTGGGAGGGGTTTGGATTTTAAAAAAATTTGCCCGCTTTTGAAAATTTCCCCGCGAGCACTGTTCAAACCCTCCATCCATAAAAAAGGGTGGAGTATTACAAAACCCCACGCGGCCTATGGCCATAAGGTTTGCACAAAAAAGCAAAAAAGTGGGCTCTTTTGGGGGTAGGATTTAGGAAAAAAATTGGTCTGTAAATTTCAGAGTTTAAAGCAAACCCTTTTTAGTCGGGGATTCAGTGGGGGGTTTTTAAAAAAACTATGGGGCTAACCTAATTTTGGACTATGTTTGACTTATAGTTTTCTATGGCTCTGACTTGGCCCCACAGTAATCGATGTGCCTTTTCCAAGCTAAACAAATGGGTTCTTGTGACTGAGGCCCAAAATAAGACTTGAAGGAGACCTCGCTTGTATCCTAATTATGTTCTTTTCCTTTTTGTAGAGAGCAGACTCTACCTGGTTGGCTCGGGCATTAAAAGGGTTTGGACAAAGGGGCAGTTTATGCAGATTTGTTTTTTTTTGTTTTGAAAGAGGGCCCCGGGAAGTCCCAAAAAGTTTGATATTTTTTAAAATTTCCCCAAAATTTTACGATGTTTCTTGTTTTTATTTTTCCCCTCAGAAAAGGAATATAGGGAAAAAAGGGAAACAAATTATTTGCTCTAAAAGCAGTATCCCAAAAGATTTCAAAGGGTTTTTTGATATAAGGGTTTCCCAACTAAAATGAAAACTTTTTTGTGGGCCAAACCAAAACAATATGTTTCATTTAGGCTTTCTGGAGGGGCACACGCGCTCAACCCCCCTAGCGGGTGCGCCACACCTAGTATTGGATTCACAGTGTTTTTAATTGAAAAGGAAAAGAAGCAAAATTGCCCCGATTGTGGGCCCGTGGGCCCTAAAGGGGGGGGGAAAAAAAATAAAAATAAAAAATTTTATTTTATATTTATATTATATTTTTATATTTAATTTTATATTTATATATATATATATTATATATATAATATAATATTATATAATATTTATTTATTTATTTTTCTTTCTTACTTATGGCCACTGTCACAATAGTGGGTATATTGGTTCTTTTTCCCTTTTTTTCAATTTTCAGCTGTGAATCCCAAGCTGGGCCAAATCTAATCGCCCCAAAAATTTAAACCCCATCATAATGTCTGTGTAGTTGGGATAAGATATTTTGACCCCCTTTTGGCAGGAATTTTCCATCTGTACTGAGCTCCTGGGGGTTTGGGGGGCATCTTTTTAAAAAACTTTAAATTTAAAGTTCAGGTTGGAAATTATTGTCTGTTTAAAATTTAAAAAAATTTTAATAGAGCCCCTGCATTTTGCTTTGTGTACTTGAATGAACATGTGCAAAGATTCAGTATGTAGCTTTAGCCATGTATTTAAATACAGACTGGCTTGTTTTTTTGGCACCCACCTTTTGGCATTAGGCCATTTCTAGATAATTTCCCCTGTAAAATTTTTTTAGAGTGGGGAATAGCAATGGTTAACCCAAAAATTTAAATGTCGGGAACCTCCTTTTTTCCCAAAAATCCTCTTGAAGGATCTGTCTCCTACCTTTTAGAAACATCTAGCTGGAACTACACCAGGGGCAAAAAAAAAAAAGTAGTGGCTGTAGCTAGTTGCAGAGTAATATTCTAGTTTAGAGGCTTATATCAAAACATGGGTTTGAGTGAAAGGTCCTAAAAGTGTAAAGAAACAAAAGTAGGTTGAGGAAGTTAGTACTTTTCAAAATTCCTTTGTTTAGCAACGGGAAAACCCCATTTTACTTAATGCAGAAAATTTCAAGTTTATGCACATGGGAAGGAAAAAAAAATCCTTCCATTTTACTTGTTTTTTTGGGAAAAAAAAAAAAAAGTGATTTTGGGAATGTAGTGGACAATAATTTTTTTAATTGAGCCCCAGGGTCAGGAAGCAGCTGCCAAAGGGCAAAAGGATTATGGGGTGTATTAAAAGGGGATATGCACTTGATGAAAACATTTTCTCTCATTTATAAGCACGGGTTAGCCCACACATGGAATATTGTGTACAGTTTTTGGGCACCAGTGTACGGGAAAAAGACATTGTAGAGCTTAACAGGCGCAAAGGGGGGAACAAAAAAAAAAGGCCCGGGGGTGCACTAAAATCCCCAAAAAATTAGAAGTTAGGGTTATTTGTTTGATAAAGACGGCTTCGGGGGGCATAAAAAATATGTATAAAATATTTAAAGGTAATATAAGATCTCCCCCAAGATCTATTTATACCCGGGGACTGTATCAAGAAAAAGGGCATCATGTCCCCAAGGGGGAAAGAGGTTTCTAATAAACTAAAAAGGGGAATTTTTTACTTTTAAGAGCGCGAAATGGGGAAACCCTTTTTGCCAAGGAGTTTTTAGGGAATTCATCAGAGAGTTCAAAAAGGGTCTGAATGCATTTCTAGAGTGTAATAAAATAACAAGTTCTAGTAACTAGGATTCAAAAGAAGGGTCGTTGATCCAGGGATTTATTCTGATTGCCAGATTGGAGTCGGGAAGGAATTTTTTTTTCCCCCTAAAATCAGGACAATTGGCTTCTATCTCATTGGGATTTAGCCTTCCCCTGGATTAACTTGAGCACAATGGTGAACTTGTGGGCACTTCATTTTTGGCCCTTTCAAAAATAAATACATTACTTCCGTCATGTAATTTTTTTTCTCATACTAAATGTGCTAAAATAAAATTTACAGGTAATTTTAAAATTTTTGTAAATTAGAAAACTTTTGCAAACAGGTACATAATAAAACTGGTTATAATGAGTGTGCCTGACTTCTTGAGATGTCTCTAATCTGTTACCTAAAAAAAATTAAAAATAATTCAAATGTGCCTCGCCACTAATTAAGCAGCCCAGGCAGGAAGTGGTTAAAAAATGTTACTGTTTAGTGTGTAAGGCTTTAATGGGAATTTGTCCTGCCATAGTTCTAGTCTACTAACAAAGCTATCCTGTAGTGTTATACCTTGCATTTGTTCACTACTTCTTACTCATGTTACAAATGGATGTCACTACAAAGTATAAGACAGATGGAAGTAAAAAAATAAAAAATTGCATTAGCTGCACTGAGGCAATAAAATAAGGGGATGAAAATGATGGACGTAATATTTTTTTTTTTCGCCCCCAAATGCAGATGAATCAGAAAACAGAAGCCAGGCATATACTCGGCTTACTCCAAAAACACTTCTATACTAGACTTGGTAAGTGATTCCTGCTTAAATAATTTCCAGTGTTGTATGTTCACATTTATCAATGGAGTACAGTTTTATTGAATTACAGGGGTTGTCTCACCATGTTGTTTCAGAGCCATAAACAGTTTTACATTCATGCATCCTGTCTCTGCCTGGTTCGGCTAGGTGTGGTTCTATAGCAGTGATTGGCATACCAGCTCATTTTCAAAGCTCTTCTCTGGCTCTGTCAGTGCAACTAGATCTTATCTTAGTTGAAGCTCTTTGCTTAAGGCTTGTTACAGGCTTTTTTTGGGGGAATTTCGGGGACGGATTTTGCCGCAATTAAAAGGTTTTTCCCGGGAGGTGGGGGGGGGTTGGGGGGCTCGCCGACCCCTACATTCATTTTACGGCTTTTTATCCCCCCTGAAAAATTGAATGTCACATGTGCCGTATTTCGCGGGGGGAGGGAACAGAATCCCAAATTTTCTGAGAAAAATGGTTACTGTAATGACTGGGGGGAGTTTTCAGCCGTATTTGTCAGTACGCGGAAATCGAAAAAATCCGTCCCAACTAACCGTGTGAAATGCCAAAAAGGAAAACAATAATTACCTCATTTTTTTTGATAGAAACAATCATTTTTAACACCCGTGTGCTGAACTGTTGTGAAGTCTTTGGTTGGATCCACATCATCGGGCAGAAACCGTCTGAAATTCGACCGTTTTTTGCCCGATGCACAACCATGGTTGTTGTCATGTTTCGCGCAAAAACCACGATCGGTTATAGCTCCCCCCCCCGACGGCTCATACAATTGAATGTACAGGATGCCAGGCGCCGGCGGTTTTTTTAAAAAATGTTCTAAAGCGGCTGGCGCCAGAAAATTTTTAAAAAAAAGCAATTTTGATACAGATCGTTTTTTCTTTAGTCTTGGCATGCAAAACGGTTGGATTATCAGCTGTTTTAGAATCCGAAAACCACCGAAAATACGGTTGTTTTTTGGGGGGCTGTGTATAAAGGCCTTTTCCTTCTCTTCAGATTTTCGACCTGAAAGCGGGTAAAGAAAATTTTTCTTTTTAAAACCGAAAAAAAATTTAAAAAAAGCAATATTTTTAGAAAAAACTCTCCCAATTACGGGCCCCCTATTTTTAAAAACCCAAATTTTCTTTGTATATAGGAAAAAAACCTTTTTAAAAATTTTCCCTGGTCTATTTTTTTAAATCTAAAACTAAAGCTGGCCCTTACACATAAAATGGGGATGAAAAATTTGTTCACCAAACTTTATCTTTAGACCGCCCGGAAACATAGTTTCACTAGCCCAATGAAAGGCCATGTTTTTTTGGGGAGCTGCACCGGTTTGGGGCCCCCTGCCCCGGGGGTCTTTTAACAGCTATGCCCAGATTTAAAGGGAACCCCTTTTTTTTAAATTAGGTTGTGGTTTCCCAGTGGTAGGCATTTTATCGGGAAATTTTTACATTTTCAGGTGGAATTTTTGGGGAGTTTTTAAACCCTTCCTTTTTGTTTTTGCAAAGGGGGGAGGGGGGTTAAGAAAGGCATTTATGGATGAAAACCTTTGTCTTTTAAAAGGGTATCTTAAATATTATTTTAAATAAATTTTCCTCATAAAAGAATTTCCTTATAGTGGTTTAAGGCAAAAAAAAGGAAAGCCAAATTCAGCGACCCCTATTGTCCCGGGCTGTGTTAACCCCAAAGGGGGGAAAAAAACCCTGCGGGGGTGGAAGCCAATTTTCTTTTTAAAAAAAAAAAAAATCCTTGGAAATTTTTTTCTGTAAATTGTGAAATTTAGTAACTCTAAAAAATTGTTTCAGGCCCCTTTGTTGAATTCAAAATGAAAACCTTAAAAAATCTTGGGGAGAGTCCACCAATTTCCCCGCTGTTTTTACGAAAAAAAAAATTTCCTTTTTTGGGTTTGGGGGAAAAACCCAAATTTCCTCTAGTTTGTAGGGGATTTTGGCCCCTTGTTTCAGGATAAAAATTTAACTAGGTGTAAATAGATTCACTAATTGGTTTAGTAAGGAAAAATAAAATTGACTGGAGATAAAGTGGTTGTCCATCTCCCAAAAAATATATTTATAATTATGCTCTTGGGCCCCATTTAGAAACAAAAAAAAACTATACTCTTCCACCAGTCCCCAGTTCCTGTGCTGGATTTCCTTAGTCTTCTGTTTCATTCTTCCACTTTCAAACAGGCCCATCACCGCTGCAGCTACTGATTGGCTGCAATGCTCACATGCCACTCCTTTAGCTCACCGTTCGAAAGTGAACAGCTCTGAATGATTGTGTGAAGAGAGGCATGTGATGTGCCTGTGTGGAAGTGGCTTGCACAACAGTGTAAATTTGGTGTACCTTCAAAATAACTCAACACACAACCATCAATGTCTAAACGGCTGGCAACAAAGGTGAGTACACCCCTAAGTTAAAATGACAGATTGTGCCCAATTTCCCATTTTCCCTCCACAATGTCATGTGACACATTAGTGTTGCAAGATCTCAGGTGTGAGCAGGTGTGCTAAATTTATCACTCTCACACTGAAAACTGAAAGTTCAGCATGACACCTCATGGCAAAGAACTCTCTGAGGATCTGAAAAAAAGAATTTTTGCTCTACATTAGGATGGCAGAGGCTGTAGGAAGATTGCCAACACCCTGAAACTGAGCCTCAGCGGTTTAATAAGACAGGTTCCAATCGAATAGGCCTCGCGTGGTTGATCAAAAAAAGTTGAGTGCACGTGCTCGATATCCTATCCAGAAATTGTCTTTTTAAAATAGATGTATGAATGCTGCCAGCATTTCTGCAGGTGTTGAAGGGGTTAGGTGTCAGCCTGTCAGTGCCTAGACCATACACCACACACTGCATCAAATGGGTCTGCATGGCTGTCGTCCCAGAAGAAAGTCTCTTCTAAAGATGGTGCACAAGAAAGCCTGCAAACAGATGGTGTCAAGCATGTGAGGCGGCAACCTGGTGAGGAGTACATGGCAATGGTGTCTTGCATACAGTCAAGCATGGTGGTGGGGGTGTCATGGTTTGGGGCTGCATGGTTGTGGAGAGCTACATTTAATTGAGGGATCGATGAATGCCAACATGTACTGTAATATACTGAAGCAACGCATGATTCCCTCTCTCGGGAAACTGGGCCGCAGGTATTCCAACATGATGATGACCCCAAACATACTTCCAAGACCACCACTGCCTTGCTAAAGAAAAGGAGGGTAAAGGTGCTGGATAGGCCAAGCATGTCTCCAGACCTAAACCCAATTGAGCGTGTGTGTGTGGTGGGTAAATCCTCAAATGGAAGGTGGAGGAGCGCAAGATCTCTAACATCCACCAGCTGTGTGATGTCGTCATGGGAGGCTGGAAGGAGGATTCCAGTGTCTTGCAACCTGTGAAGCTCAAGTGATCCCATGCCCAAAGGAGTTAGATGCATTGGCTTGAATCATAATTTGGAGGCCACACATAAATATTGACCTACTCGATTGTGCTTGGTCACAATTTGTCCCATTTTCCCACTTAAAGGGGTTTTGTCCTACGGATGTAATGTTACGTGGGATCTACCAAAATGGGATATTTAATCACTTTTTTCAATAATATATGGAATTGACAAAAATTGCAGTCTGATATGAGCTCCAGGCTGCCTTACACATGGCCCTTGTTGTAGGTACATAAAAGCTTCTATTGGAGATACGACCTGACAAGAGGCCTGCTGGCCGAGGCCTTGCAACAGAAGAACACTTCATATCTATGAAAAGGGAGCTGTAGAAGCTTTTCAAGGCACCGGGAAGACATAATTTGTCATTTTGTAGTACAGAATCCACTAGTTGTTAGTTTGATTATTTTGAGTGAACATTTCACGGAACGATCCCTTTTTTATGCATGGCTCTTGTTCTCTGTAGTTCCTCCTCTGGTCTCGGCTAGCATGGCTTGTTTTTACATTTGATTCTAGCAGATAAGGCACTTCCTTGCAAAAAACCCCTTAAGATTTACTCACTTTTGTTTGCCAAGGTTTAGACATGATGGCGTGTGTGTTGAGATAGTTTAGGGGCGTCACCAAAAATCTGCAAGTGTTTTATTACCGTTACGTACACTAACTACTATACATTTATTCAAAAGTGCATATCTTTTATCTGTGATGTCCCATGAAAGAGAAGTAAAATAATTACAAAAAGAATTTTACTCATTATTAGTGCATCTGACAGAATCTGCTGTGAATTTCAGTGCAAGACAAGTTGCTGTAATTTCAAGTGCTCTGGATATTTTCTGTGCTGAAATACAGTATGCTGTACCTTTACTTGCCCTTGCTGTACTTTTATGGGTTTATCCTTAACCTCGTGACAATCTTTTCCTCCCACGTGTACCATCTTCTGGGGGACCGTGCACTCTATTCACTTCCCTGTAGTAATCTCGGCTTGTCTTTTTTGGTTTTTATGTTAAATTTTCAAATGACAATAACTTTTTTTTTTTTTTTTGTAAAATATCATGCTTTATTTGATTGTCACTACATTTTTTTCCCCCCATCCAGGATATATTGAGAGACCTCAACTCATCAGAGCAAAAGTGCCAATTGTGAAATTCAGGGACAAAGTCAGGTAAGTTGCTCGTTTTTAGTGTGAAAGCTAGTCCTATACTATTATTGGTGAGGTATTCTCATCAGGATTTATGGCTTATTATCGCTCTATTAAATGAAGTGGAGCTGCATTTTAGTCTTCTGGGTGAGAGTTTTAAGCTGTAATTGTCTTTTTTATAAAACTTGTCAGATACAGTTGTGCACAAAAGTTTACATACCCCGGCAGAATTTTTGCTTTCTTGGCCCTTTTCAGAGAATATGAATGATAACACAAAAACTTTATTCCCCACTCGTGGTCAGTGGTTGGGTGAAGCAATTTATTGCCAAACTGCTGTGTTTTCTCTTTTTACATCATAATTACAACCAAAAATGACCCTGATCAATAGTTTACATACCCCAGTTCTTAACCCCTTAAGGACCCCATCGCTGTTTTGACCTCCTGACACATTAGCCAATTTATAGAAATCTGGCAAGTACACCATTAATGAGAGGAATGAACTTGTTATGTGACACTTTTTACCTATCCAAAGATTCTGAGATTGTTTTCCTACCTCCCCCTGTCCACCATCCCCCTCCCCTCGTGCACATTGTGCATACCTATCTACCCTTCCCAAAAAACACCACCCACCACAACCATTAAAAATTATGAGCCAAAAAACCCCATAACAAGCCCTCTAAAACCCCACAAAAATTGTGTCCCTATCACCCCAAACCAATACATCTATCCCTACATGCACAACTATCCCCCCCACCACGTAAAATCACACTCTCCAAACACAACATATTACCCCAAAAGGTCATTCAAAAAATAAAAAAATTTCCTAAATAATAATATAAAAACACAATAATGTTCAACTCCCCAAACTACCTTACCCAAAACACGACAACAGGAAACAGCCCCAACTCCAACACCGCAAAAAAAAACGGTCCCTAGCTACCAAACGATCCTGATTCATATGTGTCCCGTGCCATACATAACTCACCCGCGTCCCAACCCACCCCAGCTCCCAACAACCGAAACACGCCCCCTTAACATAAAATGAACATACTGAGATAATTCCTAAATGAACACGGGTCCAAACTTGACATAACACGCGAAAAACAAGCAAAGTGAGTCTGGATAAATATCAAAATTAACAACAATTTTTAGCAGTATTTTCAATTATTTAAATTCCAATATCATATGGAATTACGGTAAATGTGACTAGGGTAAATGCATATTCAATATCATTACCCCCAGTCGCGCCGTTTTTATTAGAAATAACCCAAATGTTTTGCCCTCCTGATGCATATTTGGCTCACGCCATAAGCCCCAGAATATGAGGAGCACCTACTGGTACGTTCTGGGGTCTCCTTGTTCAATGCAATTTTTATTTAGGCGCCATTTCAGGTTGAATGAGGCCCTAAGGTGCTAAAACCGTTAATAAACACCCCTAAAAACGAACCCTCAGAAAAGAAACTTAACTAACACCCCTTAAGAAATTATAGAACAGTTGTGTATGAGTATATCGAAGCCACAGGGTGATTCACAAATTTTTTTTTTTTTATAGCAAAATGTTCTGTTGAAAATATAAAAAAATTTATTATCCTCAAACTTCAATTAAAAATAGCTAAACAGATACAAATTAACTCAAGCAATGCCAGGAAAAAAAGAACTCCCAGAACTTTGTAAAGCAATAACTTCTTCCAAGTTCTGCAATACCCTAGCATGTGGGTGAAAAACTGCTGTTTGTGGCGCAAGTCAGGGCGTATAAATGGATGGAGCGCGTATATTTTTTGGCTTTGGAACGTGTCAGATTTTTGAGTGGTGCCAATTCGCATGTTGCAAAGCCCCCAAAGTACTCAGAACAGGTTAAACCTTTCCAGAATCCTCCCCATTGATAAGATCAACACGCCCCTCTAAGGTAATCTCATGCAATGGGATGTAATGTGCAATTTTGTTTTTGGTGCACAGGGTGTTCCATCGTTATCTTTTAGCCTTGGACCAAGAAAATGGTGGGGGGGTGGGAACAGACTCAGTTCCGACAAGTCCGACATATAGTTTTTTGGGCTTTAATTTTGTACAGCGATGCGGGCCGTGCAGTGTAAATGATGTGATAACTTTACTTATGGGGTCGGTACAAATTGCAATGGAAAAATTATATATAGTTTATTATGTTTTTATATTACTTTTACCATAATAGAAAAATATGTCCTTTAAAAAAATGCTTTTTAATGTTGTCCATTTTTTGTCTGACAATCACAACTTTTTTTTTTGGGGGGGCCCCCCTGTGTGCAGAGCTGGTAGTTCCTTTTTTTGCGGGTTTATTTGAATCTTTTTCTTTGGTACCATTATGGGGTGCATTCAACAACTTTGTTCACTTAATTAATGTTTTTTGTGAGCGTTTGAACAAAATACGGGCAAGTCCTGGTAGTGTTTTTTATTTTATTTTTTTATAGCGGTCCACGTTTCTTGTAGACCAGCGTCTAGTATTATGGACAAGCAAGCCTTTACTCATCAGTCGCTTTAACGATTACAGCAATACCCAATATGTTGTATATTTTTTATATTTTTTAAATTTACTGCTTTTAACAATAAAAACACTTTTAATCAAACGAGGAAAACACATTTTTGCAATTCCGTAGTCTGAGAGACATAAAACTTTATTATTTTCCTTGGTTTATGGAGCTGTAATACAGGCGCTTGATTTTTGCGGGTGAGTTGACGTTTGTAATGGTATCATTTTTGTGGTGAACAAGACATTTTGTGACCATTTTTAAATCCTTTTTTGTGAGGCAGAGTGAATGACAATACTGTGCAATCCTAGTATGTTATTTTAATTTTTAACGGATACGCACACTGTGCAGTATATCCGTAATAAGTTACCCCATTACTCTTGGTTCGATACGATTATGTGCGATCACCCATTTATATATTATTTTTTTTTTTTATGTTTTTAAGCACTTTAAAAAAAAGTGTTTGTTAGAGTGTGTAACAAGAATATTTTATGCATCGCTATCTTCTGTAGACCCTAACTTTTTTTTTATTTTTTTTTTTCCCGTATACATATCTTTAGTAATATGACCTAATATTTATTTTTGCTCGGGATGAAAATTGGACATTTAACGTATGTTGGCGTTTATAGGCGTTTTTTGATCACTATGAATTCCATTTTAAGTGCCTGCGTGGTAACAAAAATCTTAATTCTTTGATAGTTTTTTTTTTGTTTGTTTTTTACAGCGTTCACTCGCCTTGATAAATTCACAAGACAGATATAAATAGGTCAGGACGTTACGCAAGCGGCAAACCAAATACGGGTACTAATAATTAAAATTAAACGATATATGGTCGAATTGCCTGTTTGAAAATGGAAAGAGGGCGGTGTACGAGTGTGTGTTATATTTTTCGTGTTATGTGTTTATACTACGTTTTTTCACTTTTTTATTTTACTTATTTTTTGTTTTTTTTTACGTTTTTCCCCCCCATAGGGTATTTGAATGAGAGATCTTTAATCTCTCGATTTCAATTAGGAAATCGAGTACATAACTTGTTGCTATGACTGGTTTCCTATGACAACTGTCAGTCACGATGCCGGTGTCAAGCCCCACTGAGGGCACACTGCCTGGCATCGATACGTCACATACAACCCGGAAGGCATGTGCCCTCCGTGGTGTCCTGTGCAGAGGCAGGAGCTGCACGGGATCTGCCCGATCCGTGCGCTGCTGCCGGCGGACGGAGACGCAGGAGGGAGCGATCTCCACCTCGTCTCCTCTTAGTTATTGTGACACGATGGTACGCGATAATTAGGGGTTTTAACCGCTGAGTCTTTTCCAAGCGTGCTATTTGGTCCTGTGATTATCCCAATTATTATGGCTTTTTTATTTTGAATTGGTTATTTATACACATTGGTTAATTATATATGTATTATTTTTTACCGTTTGTTGTGGCATTTGTATTTTTTGGAATATATTATTTCATAATCATGTGTACCCATTTTTTATTATCCTTTTTTTTTTTAGTTATTTTGAATTGGGATATACTTACCTGAAGCACTTTTTTGCAACCGCTTACTGTTTATTTTTGTATTTGTGAGTTTTACTTTACTTTGAATAAAGAAAATATTTATTTTATTGGGTTAATGTAGTTTTGTTTGGCGCTTGCTGTAGGCCAATGACAGTTGACTTGGCCTTGTTGGTTTTGCATTCGTTGTCCTGTGAACATTCAGTACTACCCATGCGCAGCTTCTGGGCTGTTGAGTGCAAATTTGCCTCCAGCATTTGCTGATAACGTGCTGCATTCATCTTTCCTTCAACTTTCCTTCAACTTTTGACCAAGTAGCTCACACATCCCCAAAACAACAGCGATCCGTCTCCGTGCTTTACAGTCGGAATGGTTGTTCCCTCTGTCATCATAGGTCTTTGTTGACTATCTCTCCAAATGGTATACGTTTAATGGTTGTGGCAAAAAGTTCAATTTTGTTCTCATCATCCAATTTAACCATTTATCCAGAACTTTTGAGGATTTGGTCTCTTGTTCTGTTTTGGCGTATTGTAAGGCGAGATACTGTTGTGGCATTTTGCACCAGAAATGGGCTTTCTTCTGGTGACTCAACCTTGCAGCCTGTTTTTCCTTCAAGTTCCTCCTTTATTTGTGCATCTTGAAACAGCCGCACAGCTAGTTTTCAGAGAGTTCCTTTATTTTGAGTAGATGTAGTTTGTGAGGTTTTTCTTTGCATCCCTGAACAATTTTTTCTGGCACATTTTGTGGCGCCAAAATTTTTGTTGGTCTACCTTGGTTTTTAGAGCCCCGAAATTTTCCATGTTGTTACTATCACAGTTTGAACACTTTGCTGACAAACATAATCAAATCCTGATATCTTTTTGTATCCCTTTCCTTTTTTTTTTATTTTTTTTTTCCGGTCGTGCCCACAAACCTAAAGCCTGTTTTTCCAGTAGATCCATTGACCAGTTCTTTTGCTTTCCCTGCCCAGCATACTCACAATCCAGAAATTCGTTGGCTGGATGAAAAGAGCAAGTGTCGGTCTGGATCCCAGAAACTCACACAGGCTTTTATGCACACGTGAGGCGGCACTGGAATACAAAGCAGACAGATCACAAATTAGGATGTTACTTTAGTAGCCATTCAAACCCATTTGTGTCAACTTTCTGTGCATGTTATCAGGCCAAAATCACCAGGGTATGTGAACTTTTGATCAGGGTCATTTGGAAGTTTTTGGTTGTCATTATGATTTAAAAAGAGAAAACACAGTAGTTTGACAATAAATGGCTTCACTCAACCACTAACCATGAGTGGAAAAAATGTTTTTGTGTTATCATTAATATTCTCTGAAAAAAAGCCAAGAAAGCAAAAATTCTACCGGAGTATGTAAACTTTGTGGCACAACTGTACATGTCTGAAGTTTTGATTTATGGGGACTCTACTGTTCGTTAAAAAGAGGAGGCTGAACTCCTAGCTGTAAGTCTGTCTTCAGGTATTGAGGACAGTTGCACTTCATTTTAGCGGTTCATGATGGTCTTTGCACAATGACCCCAAGTGATCAAAACTTCTGTAACTTGTTAGGTTTTGTGACAGTTAAGGCTATGTTCACACGGCAATGACTGGGACGTATTTCAACCCGTAATTCGCGTCGTACTGCACTCAAATACGGGCGAAATACGTCCCAGTCATTACAGTAATCCACAGTTCTCATAGAGAACTATGGATTACGTCTCCTCTCCCCGCTCGGACAAGACGCCACTGGGGGAGATAAGTGACATCAATTATTCACGGCGTATACACTCCTTGAATAATGAATGCCTATGGGGCCGGCGGGCTGCCCGCCCCGCTCCTAAGCGCACGCCGTAATTGCGGGTGAAATACGTCCCACAATTACGCCATGAATAAGCAGTGTGAACCTAGCCTTACACTTGTGCTGTGGTTTCTTTACTCTAAAGATTGGTAGATGATCTGTAACCAACTTTTATAGTAGATGTAGATAGGTATAGATATAGGTGTGTATGTGTAAAAGTAAACATGGGCGGTGATGTTGCCCCGGGAATCCTACGTACATTTACTGTACTACTACTCTATTAATGCTATTACTGCTTACTATTTTTTTTATTAATTACCCTTCTCTTTACTATTAAAGGCGCTGTTTCACTAAGTTTTAGCAGTCTTGTACTTACTCTGTCTCCTCAGACTGTGGGGGGTCAGCAGTGATTAGCATATTCAACTTCTAGGGAGCTATTACTCTGACAGTGCAGGAGATTATCTCTAACAAGATTAGACACAAAACCATGCTTTTCAGTCCTCACAGCACGTACCTTTTGTTCAGTGAATCTAATCTTGTTAGATATAATTCATTTTCTTCAGTCTCAGTAGTCGGTTGCTTGATATCGGATTAGATGAGAGCAGGCAGTGACGACAGACATCTGTCTGGTCAGCAGATAGCCATAGAAACCTGTGTGCACGTCAGAGCACTTAATAAACGCTCTTATCTCATGACTAATGTAAAATCTATTGGCCAGTATGTTTAGAAAAAGCCTTTGTTTAACTGTCCCTCTATGTTAAAGCTAATGTTTGTAGTGAGAAAACCCCTTTAAGGCTCCCCAACTTGCAAATCGTTGTTGGTGGGGGTTTTTTTGTTTTAAAAAAATAAATAAATAAATATATATATATATATATTTATTACTAGTGGGTGTCCGCTCTACTAAAATGAAGCCCTGTAGGATGCAGTGTGACCAGGATGCACAATAGAGAGCACTTTGGACACATTTTTCTGCATCTTTACTGATGTCATTCTGCAGACCATGTAATTGGATGGGTGAATTTAGATGTTTCAAATAGTAGAGCTGTACTCTGCTGATTACTCCCTGTGGAGGGGGGCAGTGCTCTCGTAATTTTCTTACGGGTAAGTAATACAGCATCATTTTAAACTGTTCTGTGATTAGAATTAAAGGGGAAGAGTTTATTCATGTTAAATTCCCTAATAAATTAAATTTGCACCTACAATCTGAGTAACCGCTGCTTATTCCAGGAGTGATTCAGCTAAACGCCGTGGATGTGTATAAAATATCCTGTCAAATGCTCCTTACTAGCCGTTTACCTACTAACTTTACATGCCTGCAATGCTGCAAAAAATGTTTATTGGCATGGCTCATCTACAAGAATATTAAATGTCAATTTACAGTTCTATACAAGATATCCTAAGCTATAAAGCCATCTTAAGACACCTTATTTTGTTAGGTCTATATTGAGTACAGAATGTGTGGTGTGCTGAGGTAAGCCGATTTGTGCACCAGTGGTGGCCAGGCTATATAACCAGTCCTAGTAATTTATTTCAATACAATAAGCCAATCGTTCCTTCCACCCCGTTTTCATCTTCCCATGTTTCCTTATCACTGCATGATATAGTGACAGTGTGAGAAGGCTATTTGCATGCCATGGCTTCCATGTTATAGTACTTTGGTCAGCAAAAGCTTTGATCATTTAGCATCCTCCTCTCTTAACCGAAGAACTGATATATCCATTAGAATATTGTGCACATATTGCAGCCTCCATCGGGTCAGTATGTGTTGGCTATTAGTAGTTTGTGGTGTTTTGATATGTACTGGTGTGATGAGTCTTATTTCTGAATATTCTCATACAGCGCCTCTGTTTCTCTTCTGTTAGTGGTGTGGAGTTTGACTTGAATGTAAACAATGTCGTGGGAATCAGAAATACATTCCTTCTAAGATCCTATGCACACAGTAAGTTCCCTATCTATATCTATCGTGGGGAAAATAAGTATTTGATACACAGATGATTTTTGCAAGTTTTCCCACCTACAAAGAATGAAGAGGCCTGTAATTTTTATTTTAGGTACACTTTTAAAAAAGCTCCAGTTTTTCATATTGTGTGATATCTTAATTTGCATTAATTTAATTTTATTGCATGAAATAAGTATTTGCTCACCTACCAACCAGCACGAATTCTGACTCGCATACCTGTTACTTTTTTTCTTTAAAAAGTCTTCCTACTCTGCACTCATCTGTATTTATTGCACCTGTTTGAACTCATTTTCTGTATAACAGACACCTGTACACACAATTGCACTCCAACCTCTCCACCATGGCATGATCCAAACAGCTGTCTAAGGTCACCAGGGGCAAATTGTAGACCTGAAGGACAATAGGCAAGCAGCTTGGTGAGAAGGTAACAACTGTTGGCGCAAATATTAGAAAATGCAAAAAAGATGACTTTCAATCTACCTCGGTCTGGAGCTACATGCAAGATCTCGACTCATGGGGAAAGGATGATTCTGAGAGAGGTCAGAAATCAGCCCACAACTACACGGGAGGACCTGGTCAATGACCTGAGTAGAGCTGGTACCACAGTCTCAAAAATTACCGTTAGTATACACTCTCATGGATTAAAATCCTGCAGGACACGCAGGTTCCCCCTGCTCACGCCGGCACATATTCAGGCCTGTTTAAAGTTTGCCAGTGACCATCTGTATGATCCAGAGGAGTCAAAGAAGAAAGTCATGTGACCAAAATAGAACGTTTTGGTCTCCACTAGCAGTGTTTGGAGGAAGGAGGATTACAACCCCAAGAACACCGTCCCAACCGTGAAGCATGGGGGTGGAAACATCATACTTTGGGGGTGTTTTTCTGCAAAAGGGACAGGACGACTGCACTGTATTGAGGGGAGATTTAATGGGGCAAGTATCACGAGATTTTGCCAAACAACCTCCTTCCTTCAGTAAGAGCATTGAAAATGGCTTGTGGCTGGGTCTTCCAGCATGACAATGACCCATAACATATAGGCAAGGCAATTTTGGAGTGGCTGTATAAGACGCAGCTCAAAGTGCTGGGTGGCTTAGCCAGTCTCTAGCTCTAAACCCAATCAAAAGTCTCTGAGGGGAACTGAAACTCAATGTAGCCAAGTAACAGCCCTGAGATCTAAAATCTGTATGAAGGAGTGGGCCAAAATCCCTGCTGCAGGGTGTGCAAACTTGGTCAAGAACTACAGGAGATGCCTGACCATTAGGGCATGTTCACACGACGGATTTGGCTGCGGGTTCTGACGCGGTTTCCGCGGCCAAAACTGCAGCCAAATCGCGCCTAGTTTATTTACATGGTTTCCTATTGGAAACCGCGTTAATATTCACACGCCGCGGGTTTGGCCGCGGCCAAACCCGCGCATGTGAAGAACTCTCCTGTCAATTCTTTGCATGGGGGCAAACCCTCGGCGCAAGCCACGCCCCTCCCGCACTGAGAACATGCCCACCGCCCGCGCCGCAAACCCGCGTCGGGAGCCGCGAGGTTCAACGAGGTTTTGGCCGCGGCAAAACCTGTGGCCAAAACAGTCGTGTGAACATGCCCTTAACTGCAAACAAAGTTTCTGATGCGATAGAAAAGCAGAATTTAATATTTGGTACAAATACTTATTTCATGCAGTAAAATGCAAATTAATCATTAAAAATACAATGTGATTTTCTTTTTTTTTTTTTTTTTTTTTCCTTTTTTAGATTCTGTCTCTCACAGTTGAAGTCGTAACTATGATACAAATTACAGACTTCTCCATTCTTTGTAGGTGGGAAAACTTGCAAAATCATGTGTATTAAATACTTATTTTCCCAACTGTATCTATATCTATCTTTGATAAAATATCATTATCTGCAAGGTGGCTTAGGGCTTGTTCACTTGTTCACATCCGCTTTTTAGATCCTATGAGGAACCCGCAGCAGCGTTCACATGAGATCGCCGTTGTGTTTTCTCCGGCTACGTCTTTGAAATAATTGCATGTCAATTATTTCAGAGATGGAGCCGATAGGCAGGAGGGGAACACGCAGCGCCCATCTCTCATGTGAGCGCAGCTGTGTGTTCTTCATAGCCTGCAGTGATAAACTCTCTGCTAATTGTTAGATCCGACAGAACGGCCCCAGAGACGAATCTAAAAAGCGGATGTGAACGCGGAGTTAAAACACAGTGTGAACAACCCCTTAGAGGGGTTGTGCCACAAAGCAAAATCCTTTTGAGGTCGGCTTGTAGCACACAATGGGGAGAGGGCTGCACTTCTGCAGTTCTCTCCATTCTCTTCAATGGTAGTTCCGCATATAGCCGGATGAGTGTGCTCTGCTATACTTAGAACTCCTATGAGTGGGGGAGAGCTACGCCAGAGCGCATCTCTCCCCATTCACTGAGGCTAGCTCGTAGCTAGGGTTTTTGGTTCACAGAATAACTCCTTTAAAGGGAATGCATCACCTATATTTTGTTTTTGCAAAGTATTAAAAAAATAAAAAATCCAATTTTTATTTTTTTTTATTCTGACCATGAGCCACTATCTTATGCTACCGGTTTGGCTACATTTATTGATGATGCGTCATCATGATCCCTTTAAATATTTTAGCTAGGTGAGCCACAGTTGTACTGTTTTATAGAAGAGTATTCACTATTGCAGTATAAATTACGTATATTCTACTAAGGACAAGCCATAGCAGACTAATGATTATGATCATTAATAGCTTCTCACTCAGCCATCAGTAGAATCGTGAAGCAGACATCAAATGTTATGATGTGGTTGCATTGTTTATGGCTAGCCTTAGATCAGTCATCATAGGTGTGCACTTGCCTCAGCACGCTTCCGCATGAACATTCATGTGGGTGGAAAAGGGATTTATATGTACAGACCCACACAAAAGGTTAGATTAATATTTGAGTTAAAGGAGTTGTCTCCCCACAGGGTTTCAAAGAATGCATGAAAGAAATTCTCTGTCACTTCCTGGTTCAGACTAATTTGCATAAGCTCCCTGCTTGTAAGGCTCCTTTGTGCTTTCAGATGCTAATTAGATTAGATTAGCTTCTCAAACTACTCCCAGGACTTCTTATCTGATCCCCAAAACAAAAGCCCTAATTACAGAGCTGTTTACTTGAGATAAATCAAGCTTTTACTGTCTGAGAGCACGGGACATGACTGACCCCTGCCAACCTGTGTGATGACTCACTCTGTTATCTCTTTTGAAAAACACCCCGGGGAGATTTGTTTACAGGTCGGTTACTGAGGGAACTGAAATAGCCATGGGGGTAAAAAAATCACTTGTATCTCTTTAGGGAAAACAGAGGAACAATGCAATATATTTTGGAAAATGTCTTTATTTTGTGTTCCTACAATTTGAAAGCTATTCCCTTTTTAGCGAGACAACCCCTTTAACTTCCAATACGCCAAAATAAATATATAAGTGAGAAATATGGAAAGGCAAGCTAAATAATAAAATATAACTTTTATTACACTTAGTTAAAAAGGGAGAAAATAATTTTTCCACACTCAACAGAGCCTACAATAAGAAACAAAGTTACTATATAGCCATGTCAAACACAGGCTAATTATAACCTGTTAGGTATTTACAATGGTGCAGTATAGGGAATAGCGATGGCAAACAAAGGGAGGGAATAGGTGAAGTCAATCTTAAGTGATGCCTCACACCCTATCCAGAAACTATTATGGATCCTACCTGCCTAGTGCTACCTATTATACAGGGAACAAACGTCCTGGTAAGGACGACCCTGTCTGGAACCTTATTCCTATCCAAATATCCATATGACACCCTAATGCTAACAGCCATCAAACACTCACATAAAGTGGTGTAAAGAGAAAAGAACTTACATACACGTATACAATTCCCACCTTTCGTAGGGTCCCAACATGTTTCGGTAACTACCTCATCAGGGGACTGAAGTCAGTAGGCTGTGGGAAACGTGAAGATACCAACATTACACTTGTCAGATTAAACTGAAAAACTAAGAAACCATGATAGTATAACAATCACAGAAACTTACCTAAATAGATGGCAGGCGAGGAGCGTATGGCTCACAGCATGGCATTCAGCTATAGTGTGCTGAGCCTGGAAAAGGGATTTCTATACTAAAGAGCGAGTGTTGGGAAGTATAAAACCCAATAAAGACGTACACCTATTGCCATATACACTCACCGGCCAATTTATTAGGTACACCTGTCCAACTGCTCGTTAACACTTAATTTCTAATCAGCCAATCACATGGCGGCAACTCAGTGCATTTAGGCATGTAGACATGGTCAAGACAATCTCCTGCAGTTCAAACCGAGCATCAGTATGGGGAAGAAAGGTGATTTGAGTGCCTTTGAACGTGGCATGGTTTTTTGGTCCCAAAGAAGGGTGGTCTGAGTATTTCAAAAAACTGCTGATCTCCTGGGATTTTCACGCACAACCATCTCTAGGGTTTACAGAGAATGGTCCGAAAAAGAAATAAACATCCAGTGAGCGGCAGTCCTGTGGGCGGAAATGCCTTGTTGATGCCAGAGGTCAAAGGAGAATGGGCAGACTGGTTCGAGACGATAGAAAGGCAACAGTGACTCAAATAGCACCCGTTACAACCAAGGTAGGCAGAAGAGCATCTCTGAACGCACAGTACGGCGAACTTTGAGGCAGATGGCTACAGCAGCAGAGACCACACCGGGTGCCACTCCTTTCAGCTAAAGAACAGGAAAACTGAGGCTCCAATTTGCCCAAGCTCATTGAAATTGGACAGTAGAAGATTGGAAAAAAACGTTGCCTGGTCTGATGAGTCTCGATTTCTGCTGCGACATTCGGATGGTAGGGTCAGAATTTGGCGTCAACAACATGAAAGCATGGATCCATCCTGCCTTGTATCAACGGTTCAGGATGGTGGTGGTGGTGTCATGGTGTGGGGAATATTTTCTTGGCACTCTTTGGGCCCCTTGGTACCAATTGAGCATCGTTGCAACACCTTGTGGAATCTATGCCACGAAGAATTGAGGCAGTTCTGAAGGCAAAAAGGGGGTCCAACCCGTTACTAGCATGGTGTACCTAATAAAGTGGCCGGTGAGTGTATACTTTATTCCTTGACAGCTGATAATTTTTTAAAAAATTTTTGGCCTACATAATATCAAACCGTTACATAGAACTGCCTGGTCCTGTAAGCGTCAGCAGTAGTTTGACTAAGGGGGTTCACATGGGTGGAATTTTCTGTGTTAGGTCTGCAGGAAAATTTGCAAGATAAGTCACCATAGTGTAGTGCAGATGTTTCTATGGAAGTGGGTGGAGGGGCCACATTGATTGTGAAATGCACACTTGCAGATTGCTTACAGCAAAATAAGCCACGGTACAATCATTGCAGATTTTATTGTGATTTTTCTTCCTCATTGATGTCAATGGTGAAAATCTGCAACAAATCCAAACACAATCCACGAGAACTGATATTCTGCACAATACAGAATCTGCACTGCAGGTCATTTTCTGTATGGGAAATTTTCACAGCATATGCATGCGAGTTAATAAACTCTAAACCATTTGCCCTCTACAGTATTCTGCTGCAGATCGTGCATCCTTTGTGAATGTTCCTTTTGTGTGAACTGTATAAGAAATTCTCTGAATTACGGAGTCCTAAATGATGGCTGCCAACATGTTTTTCATTGATTGGGAAAGATGTTACGGATGTTTATGCACTTGAGATGCAAACCACTTTGTAACATTGAAAAAAAAGATTGGAGACTGTGATGAGGTAGACATTTTGCACGTGTTACCACTAAAACGTTTGTTTTTCTTTTGCTACACAGTAGAGAACCGCGTTCGTCCATTAGTACTGGTTGTTAAGCGGTGGGCCGGTCACCATGGTATAAATGACGCCAGCCGAGGAACCTTAAGCAGCTATAGTCTCGTTTTAATGGTTTTGCACTATTTACAAAGTAAGTAAAAATCTGCTTGGGATTGCATTTAAGTGTTCTGCTAGATGGGCCTATAAGAGCAGGGGCACAGTACTGGAAAGTGAAGAATATGCCTGGTCTTGTGGGGGCTGAGTGTTATGCACTGTTCCTTTTTTTCCCTGTGGGCCTGACTGTTACTCACAGCTGTTAACTGACTCTGCAGGAGAACAGTCATCATTAGTGAAGAAAGGCACTTCTTGCATGATTAGCCATACAAAGAAGGCAAAACGCCTTTGTGGAGAGCTGTGAGAATACAGAGTGGGCTAGAGTGAGGGGGAAGAAATCTCTGCCGAGGTCTGAGCTGCCTTGCAGAGTTCTCCCTGAGCCCACAACTTAGTGTATCATCTACAAGTCACTGCTTAATCAACAGCTGGAGTAATGGAAATGTGGAGAAGCTAGTGGATAGCCATCTTATTCTTTTGGAGTAAGCCCGCATTCACACAGCCATGTCTACAGAGTTTGTGAGGGACCTGTCATAGAATTTGGTTCAATTTCTTAGCTAAAGTGCACTAAATATAAGTAAATGGGGGTAGTTCTGTCTGTTTAAGGGTAAGTATGTGACTAAGCCTTCATCTAAGGCTCTGTTAACATATGCGTTGTGGCTTATGACGCAAATGGATACCAACACTTTACCTCCTGTCAAATGTCATCTATTTTGTAACAGACTTCCATGAAAATACAATCATAGCCTTATTATACCTGTATGTGACCTGCGGGTTTTTGTAGGGTTTTTCTGTGGATTTTAATCTGCAGATTTGCACACTAAAATTGACCTTTCTCTATTAACTTGACTAATGAATCTCTGGTTTTTAAGCTCCCAACTGAGTCTTTCTAGAAGATTGTCATGTTTGACCGAAAAAATAGCGCAGTGTGCATAGCTGTTTTTCTTGTCAAAACCAGACTGCTCAGAGGAACCCCAAAAACTCCATTATAAGTTAGTGAGGTCCATTGGAGGATACCAGTATCTGTTGTGTGATGGTTATGTTACCGCATTAATTGAATTTTTCTGCTATCATGACAGATCAAAAAATGGAATTCACCATGCAGCTTTAAACATAGCCATGCAGGTGATACTAAGAGGTTCTCCACTTATCTTAAAAAAAAAAAAAAAAATAAATAAATAAATCTGCTGTTCTTGAACGGCTTAAAATAAAGAAGAAAAAAAAACCCTCTTCCCTGTCATGTCTGCTCCATTCCAGCACTGCCACTGCTTTGCGCTCATGACATCACATTACACTGCAGTCAATCTCTAACCTTAGGGTTCATGCGCTGTTTATGCAATCAGAGAACCCAAAGGCCGACGATTGGCTACAGTGTCACGTGCCGTCATCGATATCGGTGCACGCCAAGTAGCAGCAGCACTGGAACAGGGCGAATTTAAAAGATGAGTTAGGGTACGTTCACACGGCGTATTTGCGGTGCGTAATTGTGCTGCGATGCGCCCAAACTATGCAGTGTAAAATCAGAACACTCATTGAGTGCTATGATTTTGCAGCGTATTCCCCGTGCGTCGGGGAAAGTGAAACTGAATGGAAGCCAGGCCGGAGTGCTGTTAAAAGTATGCGCTGCCCAGCCTGTACTTTCAACAGCAGGCGTAAAGATATAGTTTACATTGTGTGAACCTGGCCTTAGGCTTGGTTCACGTCTGCGTCAGAGCTTCCATTCGGAACCTTCTCCGCAGAGGTGAAAATGGAAGCCATGCGATCTGTTTTGCAATGGACAACGACAGTGCCGACGGCCTCTATTAATTACAATGGGTTCGTCGGCTTCCACCATGCTGTTCGTTGTTTAAACAGAAAAATTAGTGCAGATTGCTGTGCTATTTTTTCCATAATTCCCGGTGGCACATGTGATGGAGTTTCGGAACTGATCCTTTGACTTATATGTGAAGCAGGCCTTAAACTGCTTTTCCTTGTTTTAATCCCTCCTGACCAGCTTTTTATTTAAACAATTGACAACTCCTTTTAGATTGTATAAATTAATATCAGATAAGTGTAATACATAATATATATTTTTTTTTTTTCTCGTAGCGCTACCTGATCCAATTCTTCCATCCTTACAAAAAAATTACCCAGTAAGTAGTTCATTTGTGGGGAAAAATGTATATTGGGTTTTAAGAAAATTCTGACAAATATTAATATGTGCACCAGGGCTGTGGAGTCAGTGTCCTTTTTAGTGGCGTCAGAGTTGTTATAAAATGGACCGACTGACTCCAAAAATATATAACAAATTGGTACAGTTCAATGCAGAGCAAGAGGAACTGGGTCTTGCCAGTGCTACTGCATTCTATATCTTCAGCCTCATCAGAAGAGGAGTTGAAAAGTATTTGGATGACATGGAGCAGGCAAAGCATTATCGCAGGGGAAAAGATTCCGCTCCCATAGCAAACAGACTGACCAGATTTCAGCAAAATTTCTCACTCGCTCTCAAAGTAGAAGAGTTCAGCCATTCATCAAACCTGACTGTGCATGAGGCAATTCCTTTATACCCTGACATTGTTAGAGATGTTGCCCATGTGGTCACTGCTTTGCCCCAACCAAAGTTAGAGTAGAGAGGCTGTTCTCTAGCCTGGAAATAATGGGATCAGATTTGAGGTCATCTATTATTATTATTATTATTTATTTTAAAGCGCCATTGACTCCAGGGCGCTGTACATTCGAGGGGGTTACATACATAACATAAGTCATTAAGTACAATGATAATGATAAACAATTGGCACGACAGAGGGAGAGAGGACCCCCCGCGGGGACTTACAACACAAGGAGGGGGAAGAGACAGGAGGTGAGGGCAGACATGTCTGTGAGGAATATACAAGTTTAGTGAATTTAAGGGCATATATGAAGGATCCTCATATCCAAACTTGCTATCATGAAGATCTACTATCTTGAAGGATCTATCTATGAAGGATCTGATGGGGGCGGTAAAAATTTCCAAACATATTCATAGATCCGCCACAAATGTTACCAGACTTTTTTTGTTAAACGTTTTTTTGGGCACGTTTTGCATACTTACAAATTATTTAGTTTTTTTTCAAAAAAATATATTTTATATTCGCCTAAAAACTTGTTTATTTATCATAATGAAAAAAAGCCTTTTCATTTTACTACATAAAGTTCCAAACTTAAACATGCGCCAAGTATGGGGGAGTGTGTATGGGAAATTTTTTACAGACTCCACACCCTGATGTCAAAGGCGGGGCTGTGGATGGGGTTGGGGGGCTTTTTTGGGCAGGAGCCCGGAGTCGTCATAAAATGGACCGCTCCCAAAATATATAAGTTGGGGTCCAGTTAGTTCGATGAAAAAGGGGCAAGAGGAATTGGGTCCGGCCATGCTCTGCCCCCCATACCCTTTGGGGCCCCATCAATGAGGAGTGAAATTGAGGGAATGGACAGGGCAAAACGCCCCCCAGGGGAAAAGTTTCTGCCCCAGGGCAAAAAAATTTCAGAAAAAATTTTTCACCTCGTTAAAAAATAGAAGAGTTTAACCTTCATCAAAACTACTGTGGCTGAGGCGTTTCCCTTTAACCCTACATTGTTAGAGATTTGCCCCCTGTGGTCACCGCTTTGCCCCAAGTTTTGGACAGAGTTTTTTCTCTACCTGGAAATAATGAAATCAGATTTGGAGGTCATGTTCAGGATCTGATGGGGGGCAAAAACATTTTTCTCCAAAAAATTCAGAGACTCCACAAATTTTCCCGGGCAGTGTTTTGCATATTTACAATTTTTTTGTTCCAAATCAACCCAAATAAATAATTTTACACGAAAGAAAAAAGGTAACAAGGGTTTTTAAAACTTGTGACTTTAGGCTCCATATCCTCCACCCACTACAGCTTTGTACATGAGGCTACTTAATTGTATATACGTCTTGACCCATATTATACAAAAATTGGACTTTATTTAGCATCTGCTTAGTTAATTGCTCCTAAAAATGTTAATTTTATTATTTTGTTATATTTGGTGAACCCCCTTTGTCTTTCAGCTCTCCTGAATCCTTCGGGCTCTGAATCGTTTCAAGCATATCTTGACAAAAATTTGTCCCAGGTCCTTCTACACTTTCCCCAATTTTTGGTGGAACGGACCTGGATACAAATACAGCTTTTTCATTAATCTACCCCAAATTGTTCAAAAGACAAAACATTGTTACCCTTTTGTTTTTCCATGTCTTTCTCCCTAAAAGCTTGATTATTGGTATCAAAAGGGTGAAAAACCACCTGGGTTACCACTTTACTACAGTAAAGTTATCACTTAAACAGCCCCGTGTATGAGGGTCGGATCGGGGGGTTTGGAAATTGAGGAGTCGGGGCTTCGGCTTGCCGACTCCACAGCCCTGTGCACAGGTCTTTAATTGGTCAGGTTCTTTCTTTTCGTCCACCTGCACCAGATCAGGCAGTGCTTGTTATTGTTTAAAGGGCATGTGTCATCAGAAAATGACCTATTGTTTCATGTTTTTATGTTAAACACCTTTTTTTTTTTTTTAAAGAATTTTTGGTTGTATTTTTTTTTTTTTTAAGTTTCCCACATAACTGTCAATATTTTTTAAAAAATCCTGCAGTTTTCACTTTGACCACTAGGTTTAATAATAGTCTGACACTTCGTGTTTTTTAGAGAAAAGTTTTCAGCAGTCTCCTCCTTAGCAGCACAGGCAGGATTACACTGAAAGGTGTTTATAAATAACACAGGATCTACCATTCACAAAAGGGGATGGGCACAGTGACTTTATCCCAGGTCACAGAGCTTGCCTAAAAAAATCGCTACAAACCATGGGTCGCTTCTTTTTTTAGGGTCCTATGCCCCTGAGCTCTGCTGTAACCTCTATAAATGTTAAGCAGCTCAGGCAAGATGGCTGACCCATAATCATATACCCTCTCATGGATCTCTGTGCTCAAAGGCTTTGTATTGCTGATGTATAAAGAGACTTTCGCCCAAGCTGGCACTTGGACATTTGAGTCTGCATATAGTGTTCTCAGGCTTCTGTGTACTGCTCGGATACAGTCATGGCCAAAAGTTTTGAGAAGCCAAACGATAAAATTTTTACATGATCCCGTTGCCCCCCTGGTTTTTGTGTGTGTTTGCAGATGTTTTTATCACATACAGAAATACAAGTGCAAAACATATTTTGATTAACAAAAGCTTTTATTGACATTAAATGCGTTAATGCAGCAAGTCAATATTTGGGGAGTGTTGACCCTTCTTCTTAGGGCCCTGCAATTCTCCCTGGCATCTCTCAATCAACTTCTGGGCCCAAATCCTGACTGATAGCAGCCATTCTTGCACAATAATGCTGCTTTTGTCAAATTTTTTTTGGTTTTTTTTGTCCACCCCCTCTTGATGATTGACCACAAGTTTCTCAATAGGATTAAGATCTGGGGAGTTTCCAGGGGCCAGGACCCAAATCTTTTTGTTCCCCGACCTTTAGTTTTTCAACCTTTGCTTTATGGGGAAGGGGCTCCATCTGCGGAAAAGGATTGTTTACACCAAACTGCCTTGGCGGTTTGGAGAAGTTGCTCTGGGGACATTCGGGACCATCTTTATTCATGGGTGTGTTTTTTTTGGCAAAACTGTTAGAGAGCCATTCCCTTGGCTGAGAAGCAACCCCCCCACATGAATGGTTTCTGGGTGCTTTTCAGTTGGCAGAGAGAGACTGGGGTATCGCTCACCTTTTCTTTCCCCAAAAAAGCGTTTTTTTCCCGACGTCCCAAACATTCGGGAAAGAGGATTCATCAAGAAAATGCTTTAAACCCCCCTCCCAGCATCCCCCTCCCTTTCCTTTGGGCAAATGTCATCTGCCCTATGTTTTCTGGAGAGAAGTGGCTCTTTCTCCCCCTTGCCCCCCCAGGCCTTGCTCCATAGTTCCGCCTCAATGCATCAATGCATCACCAAAACCCGCCTGCTGCCTTCCCAGCAAGCCTGCCTGTGGTACCCGATTCCCCCAAACTGAAACCCCCTTTTAAAGACGGTCCTGGGGGCTTGCTGGTCTTCTTGGGTCCCTGGAGCCTTTTTGGCAAAATGGAACCTCTCTCCTTGAATTCCCGGGTGATCGACAGATTTTTTGAAATGAGGTCAATCTTTCTAGCTGCGAACTCTTCCCCTTTTTTTGGCCTTTTTGTGTAGGGGAATGATGACGGCACGTGTTTCTTTAGGATAAACCCGTTAACGAAGAGAAAAAAGATGTGAAGCCCAGCCTCCTTTTTTAAAATGTCCAAAGGGTATTTTTACTTAATCATGACAGATTGATCTCCCCCCCTGTCCTCATCAACCCACACCTGGTTAATGGGGCAATCACTGAAAAGATGTTAGCTGGTCCTTTTTGGCAGGCCTGCAATGAAATTAAATGTTTTTTGGGGAAAAAGTTCATTTTCTAGGTAACTATTGACTTTTCAATAATTGCGTTAAACTGATCACTCTTTAAACATTCTAAGTGTATCAAAATTGCCATTATAAAAACCTGATGCAGTAGACTTTTGTAAAAATTAACATTTGTTCATTCTCAAAACTTTGGCCATGACTGACAACAAACCCATCATTGCAAAACTACGTCTGTAAAATATATATGTGAAATGTAAAAGCTTTTTTTTTTCTTTTCTTTTTTCTTCTTTCCTTGACAGGAATGTTTTTAAACCCCGCATCAGGTTTTCACCTTTCCATCATGCTCCCTCGCAATATTTTCCCCTATTGTGTCCAAAAATGGATCAAGCCTGGGGGACCTTCTTTTGGGATTCTTGAAATACTTTGCCATAGAGTTTGAGTAAGTGATGTAATTATTTAGAATTATCGCATTATGTGTCAGTCATACAGGTTTTACCCTTGCTTCCAAATAGCGGGAAGGGTGTATGGAGCGGGTCAACCCTGACCCTGCGTCATGGGGTTTTTGGCTATTATAGCAGGGAACCGCCCATCACAAATGGAGCTGGGTCTGATCCCGCTTTAACAAGTTGGATGCGCAGCCTAGGGAGGATGTAATAGGTAATAAAAGAAAAGCCTAAAATTTATAAATCTCTAGTATTTAATTTTATTATTACCCCAATCTTTGGGCTACGGAGTTTTTTCCACTCCCACGTTTCCGGGAATAGCGCAATGACCAAACTAAAGAAACTTTCACTTCTTTAATCATTTCGATATAAAACAACAACGTCTTAAAATTAGAAAGGAAGGGGCAATACTTTTCACGCGTTAGCGTACATACTTTAACAAAATAAGGATAGCCAGGAGCAAGAGCTGCCTGCACACCTTGCGAACGTTTCGAAGACTGAGCTTCTTTTTTCAAAGCATGCCAGTAAGATAAATACTCTTTATATACCCTTC
>JAODAL010013798.1:0-89835 GCA_025379985.1 Phyllomedusa bahiana | reverse complement strand
GGCACTGGGAGAAGACCCTGCGAGGGCCTGGATAAAAGGCAAAGCTGGGGGGTGGGTAAAGAGTGGAGGGCACTGGGTTAAAGGGGCCTGGGGGCACGGGGGTATAAAGAGGTGAGGGGCACTGGGTATGAAGAGCTGCTGAGGGCACTGGGTATGAAGAGCTGCTGAGGGCACTGGGTATGAAGAGCTGCTGAGGGCACGGGGTATGAAGAGCTGAGCCGACCATCGTTGGGTTTTTGTCCCAACACAAGGGGTTTTTTGGAGGGTTTAAAAGGGTTTTTTTGGTTGAAAACCATCTGTAACTGCGTAAACCCTTTTAGAATAGTTCTAGGAAAATCTGTGCATGGCCCCCTGCAGGGAATTTTCCGCCAGATGGTTTTTTTTTAGACTGCCGCAGTCCGCAAAACATAGAACAACTTCCACCCGCTTTTCAGGCGGAATATGAACATCTCAATGCAAGGGGGTTGGGCTTTTCTCTGCAAACAGCGGAGAAAAGCCGTCCCCTGGCGGTCGTGTGCACGACCACAAAAACAGAGCAAATAATCCGATAATCCGACCGGGATATGCCCTTACAATAGCTAGCGAAGGTACAATTGGCAGCTACCAAGTGCCAATCCTGAAGTGACAGCAGCAACAGGGTGAAGTGGCAGTATTGGGTATTTGTACAACATGCTTGTCTGTAATTCAGGTTTTTTTTTGCTAATTTATTATTTGTGTGTTTTATTTCCTTTTTTCCTGGTCCCTCATACCACACGGGCAAAGCCGACCGTTTCAGATTTTGACTAATTTTGAATATGCTAGATAACATGCAGTTATTAATTGTCCCTCCTGCACAGGGATAACCGGATTAGTGGCAGGATTTCTAGTGTACACATAGCCTTAGGGATCGCTGTACAAATTCCTACAATTCCTTTATTACATCTTTTTAATCTCCTATTTATGTTTTTGAAAAGGTTTTTTTCCCTCTGTCTCTCTTCATATTATCACCCTTTCATTATTCTTGTTTGTTCTTGTCTGACTTGTACTCTTCTTAACTACTGACTCACTGAAATAAAGTGCTTGCTCCTGACGGATCAAATTCCCCCCGTGTATCCTCGAGAAGCGTTTGACTCGATTTCTTGGGAGAAGGCTGGTTTCCATTCTCATCCTTTATTGCTTCTAGTTTTAAAGTGTCTGCTAGTTGTCCTTGTCCCAATGTGTCAGCACCTTTCTAACTCTTTAGTTAATGTGCTTTTGTGTTTTAGGGCATGTCCCCACGGCACGGGCTTGCGGGCGGTTTTGGGCCCCGCCGTTTGAAAAAAAAAAAAGGGGGCCCCCCCAAACGGCCCCCCCCAAACGGCTCCTAAAAACCCATCCCCCCCCCCCCCCCACGGGGGGGCCCGGGGCCGCCCGGGGGAAAAACTTTTCAAAAATCACATTCTTCCATCCGGTTTTCGGGCGGAATAAGTGAATTTTAAAAGGGGGGCTCACGGGAGAAACCCCCCCCCCCCCCTACAAAGGGTTTGCTTTCACATGTAGGGGAACGGTAAAGAAGACTTTTTGCAAATAATTTCTTTTTTTATTTTTTCATGGAGATCAAGAGAATTTTTTCTGTTAGTGCACCACTTTCTAGGTTCGGCTTGTTTTTTCCCTTTCTCTGCTTTTGTCTTATCAAAAGCGGGAGTGATTCCCACAGGCGGCAAACAGGACGTGGCACTTGAGAAGGTGTTTTACTCTAACAAACAAATTAGACTAAGTAATTACTTTTCATTTTTTCCTTTTAAGCTCTGAAGCTCTCTTACCTATAGATAAGAACTCCTGCTCTCATGTTAGTGCAATCAGAAGAGCTGGGAATACAGAGCTGGTATGCTAATTACCGCTATAGAACCACCTAGAGCCTAACCAGGAAGAGACAGGATGCTTGATTCTAAAGCTGCTTTTGGCTATGTGAAACACTATGAGTAGACAACCCCTTTAAAGGGAATGGATCATCAAAAATGACTTATTGTTTAACTCACATTTTTGTTCAACACTTTTTTTTAAGAATTGTTGGTTTATAATTTTTTTTTTAATTTTCCAAACCTTTAAATTTTTTTTAAAAAATTTCCCAATCCTGCAGTTTTCACTTTGGCCATAAGCCTAAAAATATTCTGCACTTCCTGTTCTGTAAAAAAGATTCTCAGTTGTCTGTCATTATCGCAAAAAAGGGGGGTAAAACTAAAGGGAGATACCAATTAATCGATACCGGGTCCACAGTCACAAGGGGGAATAGCCCAACAGTTCCCCCTCGCACCTCCCTCCCCAACGGATTTTTTCCCCAGGTACAGGCAGCTAAAAAACCCTACCCTATAAAGAAAAAGGGACTGAGTCAGTTTTAGCTCCCATGTGCATGAAGCTGCTGAAAGCACTCTCTGACTGCTGAAAGGGGGTTTTTTTGCCAGGACGTGCCTTTTCTGCTAAGAAGCTAAGTAACAACCCACGGGTGAGGGGACAGAAGCCAGGAACAGAGCTGATAAGGACGTGTAAAAATTTTCACAAAAATAAAAAACAAAACTAGTGGTTCGTATACAAAAGAAAACAGCTTTTCTCCCCCGCAGCTTAAAAGCTTCTTCATGTTCTTGTCATCGATAAGGGGGGGTCTCACAGATAACCACTAAAAAATAGGGGTTCTGTTCAAAAAAAACATATTTCTCCCGGGTGCCTTGAAAGCTTTGCAGTCATCTCATAGATAAAAAGCTTTTCGCGCAGCCCGGCCAGCAGCTCTTGTAGGTGTATCTAAAGCTTTGAAGTAAAAAGGGGCGGAAAGGCCCCTGTAGCTCTCTCGGGTTTCACTTTTTGTAATCACATATTTTTAAAAAAGTTATTAAATACCCATTTTGGAAATCCCACGCAATTTTAAACATCATTGCAAAACCCCTTTAAAGCGTGCAAAAAAGGCCTGGGGCCCAAAGGAAAACTGCAAGACTTAAGAATTACAAAAAAAAATATTGAAATGATATAAAAAAATTATAAAAAAAAAAAAAAAACAACCAAAAATTTCCTAAAGAATGTTTTTTTAAACATAAAAATGGGACTTAAAAAAAGGGACAAATTTTTTTGATAACACATTCCCTTTAAGGCCGGTTCCCGGCTTTTAAACCCGTAATTGGGGCCCGGATCCGCCCGCAATACGGCTTGAAAAAGGGGGCGGGGGGGGCTGTCCCCGGCCCCTAGATTGCATTACCCGGGGGTTTTGGCCTGGTAATGTGATGTCACTTTCTCCCCCGCAGCGGATTCCCCAAGGGGGAGGGGACGGAAACCACTGTTCTCTATGAGAACTGTGGAATTCCGTAATGACTGGGACGGATTGGAGCTGTACTGAAGCGCAAATCCGACGCGCAGTACGGCGCCAATCCGCGCCGAAATAAGCCGTGTGAACATGGCCTAAGGGTTTCGCAGGTAAAAAACAAAACAAAACATGGCTTCTTTCATTCAGAAACGGCAATGCACCGGTCTATGTGTGTTTTTCTTGTATTGCAGATCTGCTCCATTGAAGTTAATGCAGTTGAGCTCCAGTACCAGAAACAATCCTATAGACGGGTGTGGTTTCCGAAACAAAGCAGCCATTTTTTTTTTTTGTTTACATTTTGGACAACCTCTTTAACTTTATCCATTTTAAATGCAATACTTCTGTCTGGAACTCCTTGTTCTATATGAAATGAGGTGTTGGTTGGACATTCTGACCTTTTAAAAAATGTTCCTTCAGTTCTGCTTACACCAGCATTCTTCTTGATGGTATTCGTTTGTCTTCACAGAAGCATGTTAAAAACTCATTTATGGTAGATTTGGGTTTTTTTTTTTTTTTTCCCAAGAAAAAACTTTTGCCTTGCTGATTTCCCTTTTCTGGGAGGTAACCGTGGGTTTTTTTTTTAGCATTTAAAAAAATATAGAATTCTTTCTTACAGGAAATCTGTTATCAACATGAGATGGTCATCTACTTAAAATGAAGACTTTATATGTATGTTGCCTACTGGTTGTGGCAGATCTGGACAGATGTTAGCCACATTGAGAAGCCAGCTTCAAAGGTTTTAAGGCAGCAACTTGACATTCTAGTGCCTGGTCTACACAAAAAAGTCTAGCAGATGTTTTACTGTGTGGGAGATATATGGACCTTTTGTCACTTGTGGCCTCTCTAATCACCATCAAAAATCAAAATATGGCTCTCCGTAATGGATGTCACAGCAGTGATCTCTGCCTCTGTGAGTACAAAGTATATTCCTCAACCCCCCTTCACACACATTGTCAGCAGTCACAGTAGGCTGCAACATGTTCCATAGCAGCCCCATCCCCAGTAGTAGCCATAGCAGGCCCCATCTCCACATCTCAGAATTGTTTGAAAGCGTTGATGCTTGCACTTTATGTTTTTTTGTACAGTGGGCCCCTTGGGTTTGACACAAGTGGGCATGATGAACAGGGCTGTGAAAGAAGTCTGGTGTCTTTTTAGCCAAAAAACTAGCGCAGCCCTGTTCGCTCTATTTGTAACCAGGTGCACTCCAACATCAGGCGCCTTACAGCGCGCCCACAGCACTTTGTAATGCACCTGAGATGGGGGGGGGCGTTCTGGAGCCGTCTCACACTACAAATATACGAATCTACACATTTGTAGCTTCGCCGGGGAACCAGACGATTACTGCTGGACCAGGAGAGACTTTAAAATGCTTTTCCTGAGCCAGAATTGTCGCTTTGGAGCTAGAAAGGGCTAAATCTATGACCCGGAGTAGAACAGGTTCATAGATTCAGGTGCATTCTATACTACAAATGCGCGCAAAAAATAAAAATGGTGCCTGGGTGCCAAAATACGTACATATCACCCACAAACCTTTTATATGGCAATTTGAATAATGAATATAACTTTTCCTTTCCATGTCCACAGTAGTTATAGCATTTTCCTTCTTTTTGTTTTTGTTAGTCATATTACCCTCTCCTTAAGAAAGTGCTCCTCAGTTGTATGACGGCTGGTGATGAACAAAGGGGTGATGAGAAAAATTACAGTCGGCGAGTTCTGTCAAGCCAATTTTTTTATTAAGAAAAGTTATATATTTAAAGAAGTTGTCTGGCTAGGTAACACATTTTTGTCATAGAGCAGGCATCCTCAAACTGCGGCCCTCCAGTGTTGGGAAACTACAATTCCCATCATGCCCACTGTTATAGATTATATAATCTATAACAATGGGCATGATGGGAATTGTAGTTTCCCAACAGCTGGAGGGCTGCAGTCTGAGGATGCCTGTCACAGAGGGTGGTCATCCATGCAGGGAACCAAATCAAAGCTACTTATCTATTCATTACAGGGATAGCCTAGTGATTTCCATAAATTTTATATATTTTTTAATGTTAACATGCTTTTTACTATGCAATGTTACTCATCAGGAGCCATTTTTACATTGTAATATTACATCCTGATTTTTGGCTTTCTGTGCCTACTGTTTCAGAAAACAATTATTTTCTGTGCATCTCCACTTCTAGTGGGATTTTATATAAGTCAAAGCTTATAGCAAATCTCTGCATCATTAAATACTTTATTTTTATTTTTTGTCAAATCATTTTGATTGTCTATCTTGATGGATATGGCAATGAAACAAAAAAAAAACTATAAGGAAATGAAACTTACTATTCCATCTAATTTTAATGCCCTGTTCTCACTAGTGTTAAATTTTTTCAATTCGGGTCAATTTAATTTTGAACTGCCTCCAAAAAACCATTATTGTTAGGGCTTTCCACCATGGCTAATGTAAAAATGGAATCCATGATGCTAAAATAGACAGGGTTTTAGTCTATAGTGTTTGCTCCACTACTGCCTGTAAAAATGTAACCAATATTTGAGATAGTGGTCACCACTGTACAATTCTGCAAACAGTACCATCCCAATGTTCTAGGCAGTACAATCCAAATTAATATTGCTATCCTTTTGTGTGGAAGCTGAAGTTTTTTTTTTAAACCAGGGAGGGTCAGCACCAACTGTAGGTCGCGCTGGGTTGATTGTATTTTTCATGGAGTCATTTTGGCCTGTTTTTTTTGAGGAAACCCAAAAAGTCATCTTTAACCTGCCAAAAAAGGGGCTTTTATTTTTTTCTTTTTTTCTTTTTGGGAAAAGAAAACCCCAAAATAACAACGCAGGGTGGGGAACCCCAGCCTTAGGAAGATAAGATAAATAGGAGCAATACAATTTGTGGTAAAGGGGTACAGTCCTTGACAGAAGTTCTGTCGCTTATCCATGTTGTGGAAACTAAAGCTTATAACCTGGCTTAAAATTCATCCATTGGTTTTAGAAATGACTCCTATGAAAGCTGAAAAACCCCTTCCCAAAAGAGGTTTTTGTAAGAAAATAAAAATTTTCTTCACTGTTGTCATTTAAGGAACACAGAAAAGGGCAAAGTTTGGCAAGACAAAAGTTTTGTGCCCCGAAAGTAATGTGAAAATCAAAAAAAATAATTTTACTTCAAATACAAAAGATTTTTTTCTAACATTTGGGGAATTTTAAATTGTGGTGTTTAGGCCATTTGTTAATATTTTTTGTGTGACTTCCATGGCTTGATGGACTGCATCCATGGTTTTTTGCAATGATTCATTCAATTTATTATGAAGCTAGGAAAAGCAAAAATTCGTCTTACAGCCTCCGGTTCGTCAGATTCTTTGGGTTTTGTCTTCCCAAACTTCTTCTTTTATCCTACCCCAAAATGCTCAATGATGTCATGTTGGGATGGGGGGCCCAGTCCTGGAGCCCTTGACTTTTTGCCCTTTAGGAACTTTGTGTTGGATGGGGGTATGAGTGGGCCCCATCCTGTGAAAATTTTACCCCTTTTTTTAGGGAATGTAAAAGGGCTAATACTTCTTGATATTGCCTTCCACCTTGCAAAAAAGTTTCGCCACCCCTATACTGAATGTAAACCCAGAACCATATCTTTCGCCACCAAACTTAATGTTTTTTGGGTGTATCTTGGATCCCTTTTCGGGCTCCAGTGGTTCCTGCGTTTTGCGGCGGCTGTGGTTTAAATCAATGAAGATTACTGAGAAATTCCCTCTTTTTTTTCCCTTTTTCCCGCGTCATCCATTTGCAGGGTGTGGGGCCCGGCAAATCCAACGGTTTTTTAATTGCCTTTTGTTAAGTGCTGGCTTCTGGGCACTGATTCGACCATGGAGGCCATTTCGAGACAGAATCCTACAAACTGTTCTAGTTGACACAGGGACTTGAGGTGACCAGGCCTGTTGGAGCTGTGCTGAAGTGGAAGAGGGGCTGGCTTTTGATTTTCAAACCAACAAACGTTCCTCCTGAGCAGTTGTCTTGCGGGGTCCGTTACAGATTCTGTCAAATATAATGGAAAAAAGATAGTACAACATGCTGGAAAAGGCTTTCCATTAAAACGTTGGACACCATGGTCAAAGACTTGGTTCACACCTGCATTGGCGGTTCTGTTCAAAAGCCGTTGTTGCATATTCCATCAAAAATGACAGGAAAAAATAGCACATCATAATTTTACCAGAAAAAATACACAGAATCCTGATGAACTCCATTCTAGTCATTGTGGTCCATTGATGTCTGTTGTAAAACTGGTCCGATTTCACCTGTGCTATGCAGGTTCTGAACGGAACCTCTGAAGCAGACGTGAACATGGCCTAATCTAAGTTAATGTATCAAGTATGGTCAATATCTTACGGGTCGTGATCTGTTTCCCTACATTATAACTTTTCTTTTCCCATCTGTTGAAAAGGCAGAGCTATTTCTATAGAAGCATTTAGTACCCTCCTTTTGTTGTTGAGGGCATTTTATATATAAAAGCAGACTGGCATCAGGGTTGACAATGTTTTGGGTACAGCCCATGTAGGAGGAAGCTGATTTCCTCAAACACGGTCATCTTAGTGTTAACACTGATCTCCACATGGGCTGAGGAAAGTGGACATCTCTCTTTGAAATATAGCAAAATATATTCACACATGCACACCCACTTGACGTGACATAGTCACGAGGTTTCACATATTAGTTGTTGGAATTATTGGTTTTTAGTTAGATTTTTTTTAAAGATTATATTTTAGTTATTTTCCTCCCCATGTTTGTTAGAATCTGATGGCCTGAACTTGCACCCTCTTATGGCTGTAACTTCTGCCCTTTGATTGACAATTTATGGTCACATGACACTCCTATCAACAAGATGGTGGGTTCAGTAGAGCTGTGCATGTAGAGTATTTCAGATGGTAGAGAACATATCCCTTGTGATGGTTGTAGATATCTACAGAGGGCAGATATGGCAGAGGTGAAGGGAATCATACATACAGAGAAGAAAGTAGTACAGATACACCTGAGAAGTTGGGGGAATATAGATATGTTATTTATAAAATCAGGTTGTAATTGGGTTTGTCTCCATTTTGGGTGCAAATACATATAACATCACTTTGTGGACTTGGTTGGTCTGGTCAGTTGCATGATTTTATGTATATGTGATGAGTGAATATTAGGGTTTCTTAAAAGCGCCAAAATTACAAGATGTCATTTAAGTTCAATCCCTTAGATTCACATTTCAGGTATTTGACAGTTGAGCTAGTGGTGGCTCAGATGCGAGGTTGGATTAGATTACAGGGGAAGAGGGGAAACCTCCGATGGACCACTGAGCATGGAAGACCTGGAGCTGCTTTTCATCTGCCTGTAGGGTAGACCCCAGAACCAACTCCACCGGTGAGCCCCCCCATTATCAGCTCCACCGGTGGGCGATTGGTTGGTGAATGTTTCTGAACAGCAATTTTCAAGTCATGCCACAGATTCTCAATGGAAGGTCTGGGCTTTGACTGGGCCAATATAATACATGAACATACTTTTTATACCATTCCATTGTAGCTTTGGCTGTATGTTTAGGTTGGTTGTTCTGCTCAAAGATGAACCTTCGCCCCAAGTCTTTTGCAGCCTGTTGTAGGTTTTCCTCCACGATTGCCATGTATTCAGCTCTATCCATCTTTCCATCAACTCTGACCAGCTTCCCAGTCCCTGCTGAAGCAAATCATCCCCACAGCATGTTGCTGCCACCACCATGCTTCACGGTGGGGATGATGTGTTCAGGGTCATGTGTAGTATTGGCTTTCCTCCACACATAGCATTTAGATCTCATCTGACCAGAGCACCTTCTTTCACATGCTTGCTGTATCCCCTACGTCACTTTTTACATACAGGACTTCTTATGGCTTGCTTTAAAAAATGACTTTTTTCTTGCCACTCGTCCATAAAGGCCAGATTTATGGAGTAAACAACTAATAATTGTCTTGTAGACAGATTCTCTTACCTGTGGATCTTTGCAGCTCCTCCAGAGTGACCCTGGGCTTCCTGGCTGCTTCTCTAATTAGTACTCTTCTTGTCTGGATTGTCCGATTAGGTGGACAGACATATCTTGGTAGGTTAACAGTTGTGCCATACTACTTCCATTTACAGATCTTGGATTTAACAGTGCTCTGTGAGATGCTCAGAGCTTGGGCTATTTTTTTTAACCTATTCCTGCAATACACTTTTCCACAGCTTTATCACTGAGCTATCCGATTTATCTCTGGTTAACTAATGTTCTCTAAAAATAGCTCTAGTTACACTCAGAATAAATTACATACATAAGTACCCTATTCACTAATTAGGTGACTTCTAAAGGCAGTTGGTCACTCTGAATTTTATTGAAGGGTATCAGAGTATAGGGGGCTGAATACATAAGCACGCCACACTTTTCAGTTTTTTAATTTGCAGAAATTTGGAAAAGCACTTATAATTTTCTTTACACTTCGTAAATACTTGCTACTTTGTGCTGCTGTATCACATGAAATATCAATCAAGTGCATTTGTTTGTGGATGTAACTATTAAAAACGAGGAAGAGTTCAAGGGGTATGAATGCTTTTGCAACCCACTGCATGTATAAACAATTAGATATTTAATAAGGTCCTTTATCTGCACTCTTCAGCATGATCTTTTTGAAGGTTGCCTTTTGAGAAGTTCAGGCATGTAGGTGTGTGTGTGTAGGTAGCATGTTTATGATTCACTACTATGTCATCACAGCAGTGTACTGTACTGTTCCTGCTTTTCTTAACCATTACACCCAACCTCCAGCAAGTCTTTGATATTGGCAGGGTATGCCGTTTATGAAAATGTGCATGACTTGTGTCTGATTTTACAGCTTATATGAAAAGTATGCTCTTTCTAGTGGTAGGAGGATTCTCTAATCTTGGCTAACCTACTAATTTCACACATAATCGGAAAATTGGAGTGTGAACGGGGTCCAGCAAGCTGATATTTTAGTTTTGATTTCTTTTCTAGGATAGTGAAGTTGTTACAGGCTACAACCATTCCCATCCTGATAAATTTCTACCCTACCATCCCTATGATGCACAACTGGGCATCCAAACCGTAAGAAGGTTTCCAACCATAGCAGAAGTTTACATACACTATATAAAAAGAAACATATGCATGTTTTTCTCACGATCTGACATGAAATCAGGATAAATCTTACCCATTTTAGATCAATTAGGATTCCCAAAATTATTTATATTTGCCAAATTCCAGAATAATGAGAGAGAGAATTTTTAAGGCATTTTTATTATTTTCTGCAAAGTAAAAAGTTTACATACATTTTATTAGTATTTGGTAACATTGCCCTTAAACTGTATGACTTGGGTCAAACGTTTTGGATATCCTCCCACAAGCTTCTCACAATAGTGAATGGGAGTTTTGGCCCATTCCTCCTGTCAGAACTGGTGTACCTGAGCCATGTTTGTAGGTTGTCTTGCTTGCACCTGCCTATTCAGCTTTGCCCATAAATTTTCAATAGGATTGAGATCAGGGCTATGTGATGGCCAAACCAAAACATTGGCTTGGTTAGCATTACGCCACTTTGTAATCAGTTTGGCAGTATAGTTCGGGTCATTATCCATTTGGAAGGCACATTTCCGCCCAAGCTTTAACTTCCTGACTGATGTCTTGAGATGTTACTTCAGTATTGCCACATAATCTTCTTTCCTCATTATGCCATCTATTTTGTGAAGTGCACCAGTCCCTCCTGCAGCAAAACAACCCCGCCACATGATGCTGCCACCCTCATGTTTCACAGTTGGGATGATGTTCTTAGACTTCCAAGCTTCTCCCTTTTTCATACAAATGTAATGATGGTCAATATGGCCAAACAGTTAAATTTTAGTTTTGTCAGGCCACAGGACATATCTCCAGAAATGTAGGTCTTTGCTCCTTTGTGCATTTGCAAACATTAACCTGGCTTTTATATCTTTTTTTTTTTTTTTTTTTTTTTTTATGAGTACTGGCTTCTTCCTAGCAGATTGGCCTTTCAGCCCATGTTGATACAGTACTCGTTTCACTGTGGATAGTGACACAATGTTACGAGCTTCTGCCAGCATCTTCACAAGGTCTTTTTCTTTTGTTCTTGGGTTGATATGCACATGTTGGACCAAAACACGTTCATCTCTGAGACACGGAACCTATCTTCTTCCTGAGCGGTATGATGGCTGGACATTACCATGTTGTTTGTTCTTGCATATAATTGTTTGTATAGGTGAACAAGGCACCTTCTGGTATCTGTAAATTGCAGCCAAGGATAATCCAGACTTGTGCAAGTCCACAATTCTCTTCCTGATATCTTGGCTGATTTCTTTAGACTTTCCCATGATGTTACATACATCATCTCTAATTAACTCAGATGTTGCCAATAAACCTATCAGAAGCTTCCAGAGACATGACATCATCATTTGGGCTGTCCCAAATTGTTTAAATGTATAGTAATCCTAGTGTATGTAAACTTTTGACTTTTAATAACACCAAGAAAATCCAGACCTTGAGAGTATAAGAGGTTCAGAACAGCGCTGAACCCACCACATAATGCACCCCTCTCAATGTAGCATATGAAGACCGAAGCAAAAACTGAGAGTCAAGGGTATAGATAAAAAATACCTTTATTAATTACAAACAATAAAAAACAATCGTATAGATAAGTATATGTGTACGTAAGAGTCCAAGAAAGAAATGGATGGCCAGGGTGAATATGCAGGCAAGAGAGATAGAATATTATCATTGTGGATTAATTAGTAAGCAATAGATCACATATCCAAGGGTAGTGATGACCATCATAAGTAAATGCAAAGTTAAGCATATGTATCAACATACCCAGGGGAGTGAAATATATTGCACAACAAAGTGATAAGGTCTCTTACCGGCAGTTCACCCCGTCCAGCACCCTCCCCAACGCACGTTTCGCGTCAATTGACGCTTCCTCAGGGGGGAAGCGTCAATTGACGCGAAACGTGCGTTGGGGAGGGTGCTGGACGGGGTGAACTGCCGGTAAGAGACCTTATCACTTTGTTGTGCAATATATTTCACTCCCCTGGGTATGTTGATACATATGCTTAACTTTGCATTTACTTATGATGGTCTTCACTACCCTTGGATATGTGGTCTATTGCTTACTAATTAATCCACAATGATAATATTCTATTTCTCTTGCCTGCATATTCACCCTGGCCATCCATTTTCTTTCTTGGACTCTTACGTACACAATATACTTATCTATACGAGTGTTTTTTATTGTTTGTAATTAATAAAACTTTTGACTTTGCAGAAAGTAATAAAAAATACCTGAAAATGTTCTCTTTCTTATTATTCTGGCATTTCATAGTTTCATAGTTTGTAAGGCTAAAAAAAGACAAGTCGTCCATCTAGTTCAGCCTGTTGTGCTAAGGTTTGATCCAGAGGAAGGCAAAAACCCCCAATGAGGTAGAAGCCAATTATCCTCATTTTAGGGAAAAAATTCCTTCCTGACTCCAATCTGGCAATCAGAAAAATCCCTGGATCAATGACCCCCCCTCCTGAATCCTAGTCACTATAACTTGTTATATTATTACGCTCCAGAAATGCATCCAAACCCTTTTTGAACTCGGTTATTGAATTCACCATGACCCGTCCCTCTGGCAGAGAATTCCATAGTCTCACTGCTCTTACAGTAAAGAATCCCTTTCTATGTTTATGTAGAAACTTTCGTTCCTCAAGACGTAAAGGATGCCCCCTTGTTGTCTAGATACAAGCCCTGTGTATAAATAAATCTTGGGAGAGATCTCTATATTGACCTTTGATGTATTTAAACATATTTATTATGTCCCCCCGAAAGCCTTCTTTTCTCTAAACTAAATAACCCTAATCTTGCCAATCTTTCTGTGTACTGTAGTCCACCCAGTCCTTTTATTATTTTTGTTGCCCGCCTTTGTACCTGTTCAAGCTCTACAATGTCTTTCCTGTGCACTGGTGCCCAAAACTGTACACAATATTCCATGTGTGGTCTAACCACGTGACTTGTATAATGGGAGAATAATGTTCTCATCATGTGCATCTATCCCCCTTTTAATGCACCCCATGATCCTATTTGCTTTGGCAGCTGCTGTCTGAAAACTGGCTGCTACAATTAAGTTTACTGTCCACCAGGATTCCCAAGTCCTTCCCCAAATGTCACTTTTACCCAGTGTTTTTCCATTTAACATGCAATCATGTAATGGATTTCTCTTCTCCATGTGCATAACCTTGCATTTATCAGTGTTGAACCTCATCTGCCATTTCCCTGCCCAGGCCTCCAACTTATCCAGATCCCTTTGTAATAACATATTATCCTCTATTTGGCAAATATAAATCATTTTGGTGATCCTGATTGACATAAAATGGGTAAGCACATGTCAGATAGTGAGAAAAATATGCATATGTGTCTTTTTACATAGTGTAAACTTTAGGTTGCAACTGTATATCATCACCTAGAGATGAGTGGGTATTCATCAGGGTTGTGGAGTCGGAGTCGGTGCCTATTTTGCAAAAGTCGCAGTCGTCATAAAAGGTACCGACTCCGACTCCCAAAATATATAATAAGTTTGTCCAGTTAGTTCGATGCAGTGCAAAGGGCAAGAGGAATTGGGTCCGGCCAGTGCTGCTGCTGCCATATCTTCAGCCTCATTATATGAGGAGTGTAATTGATGACATGGAGCAGGCAAAGCGCTGCCCCCAGGGGAAAAGATTTTGCTCACATGGCCAACAGATTTCAGCAAAATTTTTCACCTGCTTTCAAGAAGAGTAAAGAGTTCAACCATTCATCAAAAACTGACTGTGGCTGAGGCAATTCCTTTATTTCCCTAACATTGCTAGAGATGTTGCCCCCGTGGCACCACTTGTGCCCCACCCAATTAGTGTCGAGAGGCCGTTTCTAGCCTGGAAATAATGAGATCAGAAAGTGAGGTCATGTAAAGCAGGATCTGATGGAGCGATACTATTTCCTCAGAAACAAATTCATAGACCCACAAATGTTCCTGTAGTGTTTTGCATATTTACAATTTTTTTTGTGTTCTATGTCATGTCCAATAAATATATTTTACACTGACAAGCAAAAAGGGAACATTGTTTTGAACTTGTGACTTTCAGGCTCCATATTCCACCCTCCACTACAGCTTGCACATGAGGCTACTGTAATTTTATATACAGTCATCTCACATCTTATACATAAATTTGTCTTGCAAGTTTTTAGCATCTACTAGGTTCGCAAGACGGATTTTCATAGAGAATCCAATGCAAATTACATGTTTAATTATGTGTTGAAATCCACATCCCATTCATTTGAATAGGAAATCCGCACATAGTTCACAAACATGAATTTTTTCCACCACAAATTTGAAATCCACAATGTGGGCAAAAAAGAAGCGACATGTCACTACTTTGCTGCAGAATCTGAACAGGTTAGGTAGCTGAAACATGCATAAGCCTTACTGAAATGGGGTTATTACATGTAAACAAAAACGTGATTAAATCTACATCATCATTTTAAAGACTGTACCTCATATTCACATGGAAATGTGCAGAATTTAGACACGGATTCCAAATGGGATTTTTCCCGATCATAACTTATCAAAATTAATAAATTCCGTTGGAGCAGCAATACTACATAGAACGACACGACCCTTGATTCTAAAAATCAGTGGGGGTCAGAAAAGTTGAATCTCCCTCTATCCTAGTTGTATGCTTTCACTTGATACAGCTGGACTATCCTTTTAGCTGTTAAAATTGCGATGCAAATGTAGATTTTTGGGTTTTAATTTGTTTTGTTTAGATTGTTGTAGTGTAAATATAGATTTAGATTTTAATTTGTTTTGTTGTTTAGATTATTGTTGCAATGTAAATATAGACTGTTAGGTTTTAATTTGTTTTGTTGTTTAGATTATTGTTGCAATGTAAATATAGATTGTTAGGCTATGTTCACACGGCCTAATTGCGGGACGTAATTACGCCCCGCGATTACGCCGTGTGGCCGGGGGCAGGGCGGGAGCGGGGGGCCGGCACATAGACAATCACTGCTAGCGGCGCGTATACGCCGCTAGAAAGTGACATGTCAATTATCTCCCCGCCCGGCGTCTTCACCGGGTGGGGAGAGGAGACGTAATCCATAGTTCTCTATGAGAACTGTGAATTACCGTAATGAATGGGCCGTTTTCAGCCCGTAATTGGCGCACTTCGGCGCGTAATTACGGACCAAAATACGGCCCATTTTAAACCGTGTGAACATGGCCTTATGGTTTTAATTTGTTTTGTTGTTTAGATAATTGTTGCAATACAAATATAGATTGTTGGGTTTTAATTTGTTTTGTTATTTAGATTATTGTTGCACTGTAAATGTAGATGGTTAGGTTTTAATTTGTTTTGTTGTTTAGGTTGTTGTTGCAATGTTAACATAGATTGTTAGGTTTTAATTTTGTTGTTGTTTAGGTTGTTGTTGCCGTCTATTTGGTCATGTTGTTTTACCCATTTTCAGAACACATTCACATGTACCATAGAAAAAAATCTCTAAATGTAAGTCCCCATTTAATTGCTGTTTTAAAAGCTTCAATGCTATGAGCAGGGCCAGCGTTGACATAGACAGGAGCTCTGAATAGCTTTTGTCTGACTGCTGTGAATTAGTCACTGTCATTAGCCTTAAGCTAATGTGTCTCACATTGTGAGGGATGTGTTATTCTGCAGGCTGTAAAAAAATCTATGGAAGCTTTGCAGCTTCTTTGTGGTAACCTTAAGTTTTTTGGGGATGAAAATCCCAAGTGGTGCTCTGCCCTATCCCTGGCCACTGTGATGTGCTGTATTACAGTCTGGGCATTTTTCCTGTATAACAACATGTAAGCTCTGCTGATGGGTGTTGCTGTTCCTTGGCTCTGAGCACTATGTGATTGTGTGAGGGGTGGCCACAGGAAATCTACGAACACACCAGTACCAAACGCGCGACTCTTATGACATCCACATGTAAAAGCTTCCTCTTTGCAAATCTAGATAAACCAGCCCATGGAGGAGTCGGCTTCTGTTAACCTCCATCAAGGAGATTTGCTCTTTGGGATCTATTTTATTGTCATGTTGGACTGATTCGTGCGCCTCCTGACAGCATTTTGCATGACGGAGAAGGGGAGGAAAAACATAAAGAGCTGACGAGAGGGCGAGATGACATGTAGCCTGTTCACCAGCACATCTCCAGCCATTCAGTCATCAGAGAGCTGCTGCTTAATGCAGCCCTTCCATTCTCTGCTGAGGAACACCCCTGTGCTTGAAAGGAATGGTACTTCCTGCTTTCATAAACAGTCATGTGTATAGTTCAGCCAGGCCTGATGCCTCTGGAGCTTTCTTTTTCTGAAAAGCACCAGTGAATTGCCTTTCAGGGGTTTTTTTTTTGTTTTTGTTTTTTTATTTTATTTTTTGGGGGGTTTTTTCCCGTCTGTGGCTGCCACCAACTCAGTGGATTTCACGCTCTCCAGAAAGGATTACACTTCGGCTCCTGATCACACGTATCTTTGTGCTTCCTTTGGCAAGTCAAGACACAACGGACAATCCTGCCGGGGAATATTTTCTGATTTTTCCAGAAATCAAGCAGAAGATTGAGCTGCTGATGTCAGTTAACTCTGAGAAGTCGTCCTCTTCAGAAAGGTACCTGACCAGCGTAGGTGAAAGGTGCTGGGGACTGACACCTCGTGGGGGGCCATCCGGAGTGTTAGCGTTTCATTTCATAAATAGTATCGATTTATGTCGAGCAGACAGCCAGTACTCGTCAGTGAGAGAAATCAAATCAGCACCGTGCTGGTATAGATGGTGGGATTTGGATGTGATGATTGGTATTCATTATGTGGTCGCTGACTGTCTTGGCTGCACATCAGTGTCTTTTGCTGTACCCTCTGTCTGGCTCAGATGCTGAACCTAAGAATGCCTTCAGAAAATGCAGAAGGGAGTGCCCTGTACAAATGGACAGGTTAGTCATTACATTTGCATGGATGCAGTTTGACAAGCCTTTGAATGTTTACACTGTAAGCATTTTGTTACCTCTGTCTCGGCAGAAAAATATTTATCAAGTACATGCAATGCTCGGCGTGACCAGATGAATTCATTCCCGAAATATGTCCGGTTATAGCTCATCTTAATTGGTGCTATAGATATATACACACGCTAAGTTTGTTACTATTGCCACTCCTACATGCAGCTGTTATGACACTCAAAGTTTAACTTTAAAGAACTGACCAAGTTACTTAAAGGGGTTGTCTCACTACAAGGATTGCTTTTTATGTTAAAGATCTTGCAAAAAACAAGTCACTTTGCAATATATGTCCATTAACAGTGTCCTACCTATTCCTAGATATCCCCTCTTGTATGGGCTGCATCAGCTCCTCAAGTCGCTATAGCTACAGACCTGTTTACTCTCTCCTGATAGGCTGCCAGCACTGGTTGCTATAGCTACAGACCTGGCTCTACTGAAGCCTAGTAGAAGCCAGTAACACACCCCTGAATTCAAAATGAAACCAAGAAAACGGGTCTCAGGTAAGATAGATGTAGTGAGACAACCCCTTTAAATAATTGTTTATAAATATGATGTACATTAAAAAATAAACATTTCAGGCCACGTATGAAAACTGTCTAGGTCTAAAATTCACTTTGTTGCCCATAGTAACCAGTCAGAGCGCTCCTTTCATTTTTCCACAGCACTATATGAAATGAAAGGGACGGTCTGATTGGTTGCTATGGGCAACAAAGTGAATTTTAGACCTAGACAGTTTTCATACATGTGGTCCTTCATATTTAAGAAAAGTTTTATTGAAAAACATGGAAAAATATGTAACAACATACAATTATTAAGTAGATGCAAAACTTGCAACACATTATTATAAGCATTAGTGTAACAATTAGCATCAAAATATATCATAAAAAGCGCTTACAGATAAAGCGAAACCACAGGAAAATAAAAATATCAACGTTTCATTCTATAAAGTTGTGAATGCAGCTGATAATATAAACGAGGCTTGTTTTCATGGGGTTACTATGACTACGTCCAGAGACCTGTCCATATTTTTGTTTCCTCTAGTCCTCAAACTGCGTCCCTCCAGCTGTTGGGAAACTACAACTCCCATCATGCATTTATAGAATCTAGAACAGCGGGCATGATGGGAGTTGTAGTCTCCCAACAGCTGGAGGGCCGCAGTTTGAGGATGCCTGCTCTAGTCTATATGAGATACTGAAATAGTGACTTGTGGCGTTTCAGAGAGTGTTCAGAATCTTAAACCCCAAATGAAAGATACATTGACAATGCAGATATATGCATGTGTCTTTGAAGAAGCCATAGCAACAACAATGAAAGCCACCATTGTTTACTGAGCTGGCTGCCTTCTGAGAACCGAAAATGATGCATATTGGGACCCAAAAGGTTCCTGTTACAAAGATACTATGTTTCTGTTGCATCTTAAGCAGATTTAATAATACAAAGGAAACCTTTAATCTTTTGAATTGTGATGAGCCTGAAGAAAATTAAAAGTGAACACAAGAAATGTCTTCTAAAATGCGTGGGTAGGAGTTAGTTATTTCTGTACATAGACTACATAACTAGCTGTAAACCTAGAAAAATGTGATGGTAAGGTCACCGCTATAAACTATGAAACTTTATTACTAATCATGTGCATTACAGCTGGTGTTCTATACATGATGCGTAGACCACAGTAGACTCTCAATTTAGATTAGTTTGCTTTAAAAAGTTGCAGCCGTTACATGTACAGACACCCTTGCTATTTATTTTTATGAAGGATGGCAGGTAATGAAGAGGCAAAGGGAACAAATACCATGGTCGTTACCTGAATATGTAATTAAGGATGGTCAAAACCTAGTCACCATGGCAACTGAAAAATGTGTCTATAGGAGTCTTTCATCATCCTTGTATGCATTCAGTAGCCGGAGGGAGCTTATACCTGCTAATAAAGGAAAGGTAACCCGGTGGTCACTGACAGCGTTCCTCTGTTCCTCTCACAGCAGAAGTGGTCATAGCCCACTCCTGCCAGAGGGAGTCAGAGCACAAAGCTCAGACACATGGTTCTTGGTTATAGCTTCCTACCTACAAGGGTGCAAGCTAGTGGTGGCGGTAAGTAGCAGACTATGGTGGCTGGGCCTGTAACGAGGTCTCTATTGATGACCAGTAATGAGTGTGAGGGGACAGTAGTGAGACTGCCCCATAACTACAATAGTTGATTTTTGGTGGTCAGTTTATGGTATTACTTAAAGGGGTTGTCTCACTACACTGATTCATCTTGCCTCAGTCCTGTTTTCTTGGTTTCACTTTGAATTCAGGGGCATGTTTACTAGCTTCCATTAGGCTGCAGTAGAAGCCAGGTCTGTAGCTATAGCAACCAGTGCAGGCAGCCTATCAGGAGAGATCAAACAGGTCTGTAACGATAGCGACCTGAGGAGCTGATGGAGCCCATACAAGAGGGGATATCTAGAAACAGGTAGGACACTGTTAATGGACACATATTGCAAAGTGACTTGTTTTTGCAAGATCTTTAACATAAAAAGCAATCCTTGTAGTGAGATAACCCCTTTAAAAGTGCAGAAATGTAAGGTCATGCACTTGAGCCAAGGTAAAAAAAAAAAAAAAAAAAGGAAGGATGTACTAAATAGTATGATACTGGGTAAATCTACCACAGAAAATGACTTGGTGGACAGTAGTCTTGCATTTGGTGACCATTGCCGGACACTTGCTGCCAAGGCAAATAGAATTATTGGTTGCATCAAAAGAGGCATAGATACTTATGGCAAAAACATAGGCTGTACAAATCACTGGTGAAACCACATGTGGAATATGGTGTACAGTTTTAAGTACCAGTGTATAAGGCTAAGTTCACACGGCATTATTGCAGGACGTAATTACGCCCCGCAATTACACCGGGCCTTGAGGAGCTCGGACCGATCGGCGCGTACTCCCACGGCGCGGGGGGGGCTGGTAGCCCACCAGTCCCATAGACATTCATTATTAGCGGCGCATGTTCGCCGCTAGTAATTCACATGTCACTTATCTCCCCCCGCGGCGTATTGTCCGAGCGGGGAGAGGAGGCGTAATCCATAGTTCTCTATGAGAACTGTAGGTTACTGTAATGACTGGGGCGCATTTCGCTCGTATTAGAGCACAGTACGCTCTCAATACGTGGCGAAATGTGTCCCAAAATAAGTCGTGTGAACATAGCCTAAGAGGGACAATACTTAGATGGAGTTGGGGTAAAGGAAGGTGACCCACTTGGTCGGGTGGAAGGGTGCAGTGTCAAGACAGGTTATAAGACTTTGAGTTATTCAGCTTGGTGGGGCGTGGCTTAAGGGCTATTTAATTACCATGTACAAATATGTGAATGAACAATACCGAGATCTCCCATATGATAGTTTTACACCTGGGCCTGTAAGCATGATAAGAAAGCATCCTCTACGACTAGAGGAAGGTTTCATCCTAGCCAGATGAGAACGATGAGACTATAGAACTTGCCACCAGAAGATGTTGTGGAGGTGGATTCATTAAGTAGGTTCAAGAAGGGCCTTGATGCCTTTCTTGAAAATGATAATTTTGCAGGTTATGGTTCCTAGAGCCTGGAGATGGACCGTTTATCCAGAGATTTATTCTTATTGCCATATTTGAAGTCGCAACGAAATTCTATCTCTTCTATGGGGCATTTGGCATCCACCTCAGAGGTTTTTGTCTTCCTTTAGATTAACACAGTTGGGTTATAGGTTGGACTTAGGGGTTTTGCCACGATGTAATGTTGACGTGGGATCCTCTAAAATGGGTATTTAATCACTTTTCTAAATATATGTGATTACAAAAATTGCAGCCTGAGAGAGCTACAGGCTGCCTTACCTGCCCTTAGTTACTTAAAAGCTTCTATTAGATACGACCTGACAAGAGCTGCAGGCCGGGCTTGCACAGAGAACACTTCTTATCTGATGAGACTGAGCTGCAGAAGCTTTTAAGGCACTGGGTAGAAATATGTTGTCTTTTGTATACAGAATCCACTAGTTGTAGTGTCATTATCTGAGTAGATCCCTGCTTTATCTGATGACAGGGAACATGAAGGAGCTTTCAAGCTACAGTGGAGAAAAGGTGTTGTCTTTTGTATACAAAATCCACTAGTTGTAGTTTGATTATTTGAGTGAACATTTCACACGATCCCTTATGCATGGCTCTGTGTCTCTGGCTCTCTCAGCTCAGCATTGCTTTGTTTACATTAGCTTCTTAGCAGATAAGGCACTTCCTGGCAAAACCCCTTTAAAGGGGTTGTCTCACTACAAGGAGTGCTTATTATGTTAAAGTTCTTGCAAAAACAAGTCACTTTGTAATATGTGTCCATAAACAGTGTCCTACCTATTCCTAGATATTCCCTCTTGTATGGGCTGCATCAGCTCCTCGGGTCACCATGGCTACAGACCTGTTCAATCTCTTATGATAGGCTGTCAGCGCTGGTTGCTGTAGATACAGACCTGGCTTCTACTGCAGCCTAGTGGAAGCCAGTAAACAGGCCCCTGAATTCAAAATGAAACCAAGAAAACGGGATGAATCAGTGTAGTGAGACAACTGCTTTAATGGACCTGTGTCTTCTCTCAGCCTTATCTACTACGTTCTTGTTGCCACAATATGGGGCACTACAACTGTGGGTAACATATTCTGGGGCCACTATCTGAAGTTTGGGCATTGTATTTGTAGAAGATCTGAGGTGACATTATAGAGACCGCAGCTACTGTGTTGGACTGGCTAGGGCTGATATGAGACTGGTTTTGGTATGACTTATTCAGTGTTGCTGTCTCACTGTCTATCCACTGTTTCTGTCTGTCTCACTGTCTATCCACTGTCTCTGACTGTCTCATTTTTCTAGTGTTATACTGTCTGACCCATTACCGCTGATGCGTTTTGCTGGCAGTACAAACAGGAAAACCATTTTCCTGGCAATTTTGATGTTTTGTACAAGAATCTGTAATGTCATAAATGCTACTTTGCAATTTCTTACAACTCAGCGACATATAGACTTGGAGAATTCAACCTTGTTCAATACGTGAATATACTATGGCCATGTTTATGTATGCATTTAATTCATTTACGCCTGCTACGCTTCTCTCTCTCTCTCTCTCTCTCTTTTCTCTCTCTCCCCTTTCTTCTCTCCTTTCTTTCTTTCTCTCTTTCTTTTCTTTTTTTCTTTTTCTCTTCTTTCTTTCTTTTTTTCTTCTCCTCTCTCTCTCTCTCTTTTTTTCCCTCTCTTTTTCTCTCTTCTCTTTTTTCTCCTTTTTCCTCTCTCTCTTTTTCCCTTTTTTCTCCCCCTTTTCTCTCTCCCCTCTTTCTCCCTTCTCTCTCTCCTCTCTTCTCCTCTCTCTCCTCCTCCCCTCCCTCTCCCCCTCCCCCTTTTTTTTTTCTCCCTCCCCCTCTCTTCTCCCCCCCCTCTTTTCCTCTCTCTCTTCCCCTCTCCTCTCTCCCCCCCTCTTCCCCCTCTCTTCCTCCCTCCTCTCTCCCCTTCTCTCCCCTTCCTTTTCCCCTCCCCCCTCTCTCCCCCCCTTCTCTCCCCTCTCTCCCCCCTCTCTCTCCCCCTTCTCTCCCCCCTCTCTCCCCTCTCTCTCCTCTCCCCTTGCAATATTTTTTTTGGAGAAAAAACCTAAGGCTCTGTTCACACCTAGCATTTGGATGTAACTTAATGCTGCTCCTGAATCGCATGCATTTTTGCAATTATTATGGTTGTCACATTTTATTTTCCTTGTTTAACAGGTTTGAATTTATATTTCGGTTCCACATTGAAGCCCCTTTGAGAAACAATGTGACAAAACCACGACAGATAGGGCTTCCTTTAGCTTTAAAAAGTTGGGGTCAAAAATATGTGCTGTGTTTTTGTTTGTTTTTTTTATTATTAAATTCTACTTACCTACATATGGTATAATATTTGTACATTGCCCAAAAATTCAATGTAAAAACAAAAAGCAAACCTAAAAATATACTGTGTGAGTAATTTCTTAGGTTGTTCCACCCTAACTATTGTGTGACATTCTCATTTAGCACATGAGTGCAACACAATGTACATTACCTGGGAACACAGGTCAGGAACGGTGATCTGGCATCAAACTTCACTTCCACTGTTTCAGACAAGTGATAAACATACAACATCGGTTTTATAGCTAAGATGTTGGTTAGAATTTTGTAGATTTAGAATGCAAATACTGTCTTGAGATAAATCAAGATTTGAATTAGAATACAGGGCGACATGCATGAAATTTGGTTTTTAAACGCCAAATTTCATGCGAACAAAAAAGGCATAGAACGCGCCTGATTTATGAACCCTCTATACACTTTGAAAGTGGTCTACCTGTTCCAGCTGTAATGTGCCCAGAAATGCCGTAGTGCAGCTATAAATCTATAGCTTCGCTACAGTTCTAGTGCACCCCACATTCCCCCCGAGATCGGACGCATTTCAAAGCGCCGTAGGTGCCCTAGCATACTAGAACATCAGTGGTGGAAATGTAATGTAAGATGTAATGCCCCCCTGAGTGGCATGCGGGTGATTGAAAAATGTATGAACGGGGCTGCGCCTGATATCGGGCTATAAAGACGGCAGATAACTGGTGCAGCCCCGTTCATACATGTCGCCCACAGTGCCTAAATAACAGAGAGTATTTATTGGAATTATTTATGCAATAATAATAATTATAATATCGGACAGCCTATCAAATCACAAACGGGTGCTTTGTACTCAATATTATTGTTTAAAATAGCCAGACTTTAAATTAGCGACATTTATTTCCCCTCTCACATAGCACCTAACCCTTTGCTGTCGTTGTTCTACCACTGCCGGGTCCCATTAATCTCCAATTTCTAGTACTTTGTCTTAAAACATGTATGGGCATTCCCAAACCATTTGAAAGGAGATCAGCAAGAACCTAGGCAGCGTCCGAACAGTTGCAGTAGAGGAGTGGTGGACAGACGAGCAGTTGCTTACGCGTTTTAGGCTACAAGCGCCCTTAATCATAGCATGCTATGAATAAGGGCACCTGTTACCTGAAATGTGTAAATGACAGCTGGTCTGTCCACCACTGATGTTCTAGCATGCTATGATTAACCCCTTAAGGACCCAGCCAGTTTTGGCCTTCCTGACACCAGCCCATTTTTGAAATCTGAGTGTCACTTTATGGAAAATTTATTTTTTGAAAATTTTACCTTTTCATGTGATTCAGAGATTGTTTTTTTTGTGACACATTGTGCTTTAAGTTAGTAAAAAAATTTTTTATCCCAAAAAATCTTGTTTTTTGTAAAAATTTATCAAAATTTCATGAAAATTTGAAAAATCTGTGTTTTTGAAAGTTCAAAAATTTCTGCGTGAAAAGAAAGAAAATTTTTTCACCAAAAATATTTTATAACTAGCAATCTTACCATATGTCCATTTTTAGGTTGGGCATCATTTTTTAAATGTCTTTTTTTTTATGACATTAGAGGGGCTTAGAAATTTAGTAGTAATTTTCACATTTTCAAGAAAATTTTGCAATATACATTTTTTAAGGGACCATTCAGTTCTGAGGGTGCTTTGAGGGGCCTGTATGTTAGATACCCCCATAAATGACCTTCAAAGGGAAACTAGACCCCTTAAAGTATTTATAACAGTGTTTAGGAATTTTGTTAACCTTTAGGTATTTCACAGAAATTAAAAGCAAAGAGGAGGTGAAATTTCCAAATTTCACTTTTTTTGCAGATTTTCAATATTTTTTCCATTATTCACTGGAATACGGTAAATGTGACTAGGTAAAGCAATTATTCATTTCCCCCAGGTCTGCCGTTTTTAGAGATATCCCATATGTGGCCTTAGTGCATTATTTGGCTAAACCCATAAGCCCCAGAAATAGGAGGAGCACCTACGGGGACCTGGGGTCTCATTTTAAAATTTTAGGGGCCCATATTCAGGTTTGGGGAAACCCCTAAGGTGCTAAAACTTAATAAACACCCCTAATAAAAAAAAACCCCATATTTGGGGAAAACCCCTACTTAACCTTTTCCTTAATTTTGGTTTAATATAAACCCGGGGGGGGGGTGCCCTCTATGGTTTAGGGTTGGGTAGTGAGTATAATCAACCCCACAGGGTTGATTCACAAAATTAATAACCACATTAGGCCTGTTGGGGAAAAGAAAAAACATTTTTTTTTTTTTCAATAATCTGCATTTTAGCTAAATGTTTCATATTTAAAAGGGGATCCTGGAAAAAAGAACCCCCAAAATTTTTTAAGCAATTTCTTCCAAGTTGGGGCAATACCCTACATGTGGGTGTAAACTGCTGTTTGGGCGTTTTGGAAAGGGCGTAAAAGGGAGGGGAGCGTTTTAATTTTGGCTTTTGGCGACAGATTTGGTGGGGCCTATGTCGCATTTGCATAGCCCCAAAGTAGCAGAACAGGTGAAAACCTTCCAGAAGTCGCCCCATTTTAGATTCAACACCCTCAGGGATCTCATCTAGGGGTGTATTGTGCATTTTGGGCACACAGGTGTTCCATCGTTTTTTTTTAGCTTTGGGCCATGAAAATTGGGGGGGGGGGGAAAAAACGCAGTTCCTTTGGGTTTTTTGGGCTTCAATTTTACAGCGTTCACCTGCAGTGTAAGTGATGTGATAACTTTACTATGGGGGTCGGTACAATTGAAATGGTATAAATTTTATATAGTTTTTTATGTTTATTACTTTACACAATAGAAATAGGTCCATAAAAATTGCGTTTTTATGTTGTCCCTTTCTGACAGTCATTAACTTTTTTTTTTGCTGTGTGCGAGCTTGTGTGGGGCCTTGTTTTTAGTGGGGTGGAATTTGATGTTTTATTGGTCCCATTATGGGGTGCATAAAACTTTGTTTCACTTTTTATTAAGGTTTTTGTGGGGGCGTTTTTGAAAAAAATTTACAGCAACCTGGTAGTGTTTTTTATTTTTTTTTTTTTAGCGGTCATGTGCATTTGATATGACATGCTAGCTTTACTGCAGGTTGATACGATTTACACCCAATACCCAATTTGGATATTTTTTTATTTTTTACTGCTTTTATACAATAAAAACACCTTTTATTCAAACAAGGAAAACACATTTTTGCATCGCCATAGTCTGGAGCCATAACTTTTTTATTTTTCTGTGTACGGAGCTGTGTAACAGGCTTGTTTTTTGCGGGATGAGTTGACGTTTTTTTTTGGTAAATTTTTTTTGGGGGGCAAGACTTTTTGATCAGTTTTAAATTTTGTTTTTTTGAAGGCAGGGGGAAGAAAATCCTGCAATCCTAATAGTGTTTTTTATTTTTAACAGCGCTCACTGTGCAGTTACGTAATAAGTTAGCTTTACTCTGTGGGTCGATACGATTACGGCGGGTACCCAATTTATAGTTTTTTTTTATGTTGAAGCACTTTAAAAAAAAAAAAGTTTTTTTATTTGTTTTTTTTTTTTTTTTTTTTTGTATAAGACTTTTAATGACTTTTTTTTTTTGCGGGATGAACGTTGTTTTTAATTGGTACAATGTTGCCGTTTATAGGAGGTTTTGATCACTTTATTCCTTTTTTATGTGTGCGGGTATGAAAAAAAATCTTAATTCTGTATTTTTTTTTTTTTTTTTTTTTTACGGGTTCACTACGGGTTAATTAACATGACAAATTTATAGGGCAGGTCGTTAGCACGCGCGTACCAAATAGGGTACTTTATTTATTTTATCTTTTTTGGGGCGAATTGGCTTTGTAAAGGGGGAAAAGGGCGGGTTGTACGTGTTTTTTATTTTATTTTTCGCGTTTTTGTTTTTTTTTTTACTTTTTTTTTTTTTACTTTTTCCTTTTTTTTCTTACTTTTCCCTAGGGGATTTGAATGAGAGATCTTTAGATCTCTCATTCAATAGGAATCAATGCACAGCCTGTGTACTGGTTCCTATGGCAACTGTCAGTCACGATACCAGGCCACGCCCACAGGGCATCGGGACGTCACAGACAACCCGGAAGGCATTCTTGCCCTCGTGCTGTCGTCAGTCAAGCGCAGGCCACGATTGTGCGTTTCTGTCGCCGGGCAGAGACGCGGAGGAGCGATCTCCTCCGTGTCTCTCTTAGTTATTTCGACCCGATGTCGCGATAATTAAGGGGTTAACCGCACCCCCCTGTGCACCACTGATGTTTTAATCATGGAATAACCACTATCTTTTAATAGGGACGCTGGATTCAACTATTGTCATCTTCCCAAAAAAAAAATTACAAACTTTGGGCCTCTCCTATAAATGTTTGTGTATTGGTACCGTAAAATGACTTTCTTTTCAAAGCTAAATTATTGCAAAAACAGGAAACAATTGAGGCCGCTAGAAGGATGTTGTGGTGCACAGTTGTAGAAAAAGAAAAATCTGCATTTACCTCACTTAAGCTTGCTGTCTTCTTAACACTATATTTTTCTAGTAATGGGAAATTGTAGGCCTCATTCTCAAGCAAAATCAGGTGAGGAGGTTGGAGATCGTTCTTGTACGGTATATTGCTCTATAAGTCGTATTGTCTACTACACTCATCTGTACTACATTTTTTGTGGTATACAAGCATAAACTGGCCCACTGGAGGCCAGAAAGACACTCTTTCGGGCATCTGAGAGCTACTGGTGCCCTATGAACATGCCTGTGTAAATGAACGTTCAGCTTTCTCTGGTGTACATGGTAAGCATATATCACTAACTTGATTGGAAAACCCCTAAACAGCCATTGTACAGCTGTACATGTAGTCCCTAGAGTTTAGTTTTACAGAGTCATAAGATATATTATAGTTCTTCTGTTAGGCGCTGTATTCCATGCATATATCGTAATAACCACACTTCCATTTCTGTCCTCTGATGGTTCCTTATTGTCATAGGGATATTTTGTGGCTACAAACCACTGAGCACATAAATGTTCATGTCCCATATAAAACTCGACATACAGCTCTGGGGAAAAAATAAAAGACCACTGCAAAATTTCCTGTTTCTCGGATTTTTCTCTTCAATGGTATATTTTTGAGAAAAATGTACATAGTTATTTTTATTATATAAACTATTGACAACATGTGTCTGAAATTCAAAGCAAAAAATGTTGTATGTATTTGCAGTAAATGAGAAATCTTCAAAATAATAAAAAAGAAGCAGTGCTGTCAGACCTCAAATAATGCAAAGAAACAAGGTTCATGTTTCTTTAAAAAACAAAAAGACTGTTTTAAGTCAGGAAGAGTTTTCTTTTCAACTCCTTTGGATGGTAAAAGTTATTTTTTCATTCAAATGCCTTTTGGCCTATTCCTAGCACTTGATTTGCCATTCAGATTGTCCTATTGCAAGAGGATTGTGAAGAGCACAGCAGGGTTTTTTATACTTTGCTTCATTAAATAAGATTTGGTTCAGGTGATCACCTAATCAGAAGCACATTAAAGAGAACCTGTCACATAGATTATGTCCCCCTTGCTGAGGACAGTACAAGCTAGTGGCAGACCTGCCGTTTCCAGTGCTGTGTCCCTTATTCTGTAAGATGCTGTAGTTTCCGTGTATTTAATGCTCAAATCTGTAGTTTTCAGCCAGAAGAGTAACTCGAGGAGTCAGTTTTTTTCAAACCCCACCCATCTGAGGCTAGCCCTGCCCACCTCAACTGATACACCTATTACTTTGAATAGGTAGAAACATGTGAATAACTGTCAGTGGGCGGGGCTAGCCTTTGGGTTGGCAGGGCTAACAACCTACTCGTGAATAAGATTTGAGGGGGTAAATTCTCTAAACTACAGCAACTTACAGAATAACGGGACACAGTGCGGGAAACAGCAGTCTACACTAGCTTGTACAGTCCTCCGCAAGGTAGGACATACTCTATGTAGACAGGTGTCCCTTAAAGGGTTTGTATCATTCTTAATGGTCTTACAAATAAGGGACAGTGAAACTAAGTAACTTTGCAATTAGTGTTCTATTAGCAAAGCTGTCTTGTATTCACATTTTTCCTAATCTTCTGTTTACATTGATATCCAGTGCCTGGTCGGATCCCTCCTCCTAGCAATTTTCACTAGCTGAGAGCTAATTTACTTCTGTTCATTCCCCTACCTGTCGGCTGAATTCACGGAGCTTGCGTTTCCAGCCTTTCACTCAAATTAAGGGATTGGCACATTTTTCACTCTGGCACAGCCATAAGAAGCAGAATAACAACTGCAGGGCTTCTATAACCAGGAACCACAACAATTGTGTGTCGATATTTTTCCCTGCCTCTCCTGCATTGAAGGGAGATCCTTGCGTTCATAGAAAGCTGGATACAACTGTAACAGAATCTCCCAGCAGTGAGAGGAGAAGATGATCAGTGCTCCAGTCTAGATTGAAATGCACCTGTGGTATGTTTACAGCTGCATTTCTAGAGTTGAAAAGCTGAGAGCAGTATGAATCAGCTGAACTAAAGAAGCGATACATCCCCTTTAAGTAGAGTGGACTTTGGTTGGAATTCAACTGACACTGGAATGGAATGGCTGTCAGACATGTAGAGATGCTGATTTTTAGAAAACTGTGCAGTTGTCTCTTTTTTTTTTTTTTTCTTTTCTTTCTCTAGAGCTGTATATTATTGATTTCAGATGGGTGTTTTCTGAACAACTTGTTCATGGTTAGTCTGTGAAAGTTGGTAATTTTAGAGAGAAAGCCATAAGTTAAAATAACAAGACGCTGATTGATCTTTACCATGATCGTGATCTAGCCTGGGCTTTCATTCATGGGGTGCAGTATGGCATGCATTATTTTGTAACTGCGGCACTATATCCGAAACAGCAGTTCAATACAATAGATAACACTTTTCACAAATGCCTATCTTTGATCCATGAAAAAGCAGAATGTCGGCAGAACGTGGTCTTAATTGGCCTTTTTGGTTGCCCAAAATGTGTAGCTAGTGACCAGCTTAAAGCTGCTAGTACACACTTAAAGGAGTTGTCTCCTTTCAGAGTTTCAGAGAATGCATGAATGAAATACTCTGTCACTTCCTGGTTCAGACTGACTCATTTGCATACAGCTCCTTGCTTGTACAGCTCCTTGCAGTGCTAGTGCTCAGATGCTAATTAGATCAATTTTTTCCTCAAACTACTAACAGGGCATCTTATTTTTGATCCCCAAAACAAAACCCCTAATTACATTTCTTTTTAAATTTAACAAAAATAAAGTTTTTTTATTTGCTGAGCACCCACAGGACATTGCCAAGACCGGGTGTGATGACACCCACTCAACTGTTATCCCCATTGAAAAAAACAGCAGGGGGAGAATTGTTTCATTTTGGTTTTATTTGAGGGAACGGGAAATAGCCAGGGGGGGTCATAAAATTCACTTGTATCCCCTTGGGGAAAAAAAAGGGGGAACAAACCCAATTATTTGGAAAATGTCTTTATTTTGTTTTCCCCTACAATTTGAAACTTTTTTCCTTTGTAGGAGAAAACCCCCCTTTAAACCCCTAAATACATTTGAAAAATGGGTTTAACATCAAAAACCCAGAAAAGAGGGGATGCGGCTGTTTTTTTCCCCAACTAGCCCTTTCCACTAACGGGCACAGATGGGAAAAGCCGCTCTGTTTCCCTTGATGTTAAACCCTTTTTTGTTGTTATTTGGTTAAGAAAGCCGGGGGAAAGGCTAATAAAGGGGCTACCTTTTTACGTTTAATTTGGGAAGGGGGTTTATCTTTTTACAGAATAGTTTTACAAGGGGATTGTCCCCCTTTAGGGGTCAAGGGCCCCCGTTTTCAAATTATAAAAAAAAAAATTAAATTTTTAAAAAAAATAAAATAACAAATTTTAAAAATTTAAAAATCCCCCCCTTTTTTTTTTTTAGAATAAATTAAAAAATTTAAAAAACTTTTGAAAAATTTTAAGACATAATTTTTTACCCGGGGCTGCGTCCGTAAAAATTTTTAAAACCATTTTTAAATTTTAACAGAAACAGGAAACACTTTTTTATCATTTTGGTAATTTACGCCCCTCAAAAATTTGGGAAATAAAAAGTGATAAAAAATCACATGAATTTCCCAAAATGGTCCCCAATTTAAAATCTAATTTTCATTTTGGGAAAAAAAGAAACCCATTTTGGAAATTTGGGGAAAAACCAAAAATTATTGGCCCACAAAAAAACAGCACTCCCCCAAAATGAGAAAGAAAAATTTTATTTTTTTATGTAACTAGGGGAAAATAACAAGAACCCTACTTTAATTTCCCACCCCTAAAAATTCCTTTTTGGCCTGCGGGAATACAGATATGACATCATTTATACTGAAGAGTGAACATCATAAAAACAAAACCCCATCCCAAACATGCTGGGGGATTTTTTTTTTTTTTCCATTTTCCCAAAACCTCACTGAAAGATAAAACCCAAAATTTCCAGCGACCCAAACTGCCCAAAAAATGAAGTTTTTTTGGGAAGTTTAAAAAAAACCTTTAAAGCAGGAAAACTAAAGCCATCGGAAAGTGCACCTTTTCCCTGAAAAAAAACCCCAACCCCCTCATGACTATGTATACAGAAAAGTGAAAAAAGTTATGGCTCTGTAAGACGGGGAGGAAACAAGAAAAAAGGCTGCGGTGGGAAGGGATTAATAAAAACTTTTGGTTTGGACAGTAAGGGCGCGTCTCCACTGCACAGGACAAATACCGACCGGTTCACCGGCCAGTATTTCTCCTGTTTTGCGGCCATCCCCACGGCTGTGGCGGGGATGGCTTTTCTCCGCGATGAGCAGAGAAAAGCCTTCCCCCTCCACATTGACATGCACAGATTCCGTCCGAAAACCGGACGGAAGATTGTGCATGTTCAATGTTTTGCGGCTGGACAAACCACCTGACGAAAACCGTGCCCGTTTGGGGGCTGCTGCATGGGTTTTCCATAAAGCACCATTGTGCTAGTTTTTCGGCCGGTTTTTCAGGCGGTCTGAAAAACCGTCCGAAAACATGCCCTAATTGTTTTGAAAAGGTGGCACATGAATGACAGTGTAAAACTGGATATCATAAGGCATTATGGGAAAGGAGCTGAGAAGCTCAAACTCATACAGCAGCTGTTCGGGATGTTTGTCCCTCTTCAGTGCAGAGCAGAGCGATACTGGCTGGCTGTGTGGGAGGCAATGAGTGGCTCAGAAAGGGGAACATCTCTCCTTGAGGCGAGGAGAGCACCAAATGGTGTGTAGAGTTTGAATTGCCTTTTTCAATAGAGGGAGCTTGAGCTAATTCCTTGTGATATGGAGATGCTTAGTAGAGGGCAAAAAGGCAATTCAAACTCTACACACCATTTGGTGCTCTCCTCGCCTCAAGGAGAGATGTTCCCCTTTCAGAGTGTAAAACGGACCGCCTGGCATGCTTTAGACCTAATTGATCATCTTCTAAGCATAATGCTATTTAGTTTGTGAACATGTCACAGACTTGAGATATGAAAAAAAAAGTATTTTTTTTACCCATAACTTTGATTCTTACATGTCTTGGCGGTGGGTCTTGGTGCACTGCATACATATGGTAGTGGCCATAGAATTGCTGTTTGCTTTGATGTCTGAATGGTCAAAAATTGGTCAACTTTTGATACACGTAGGCTAAATTTTAGTCAGTGTCGGAGTTAAAGCTGGTTTATTGGTTACTTACACTGCATGTGCCTCATTTTATAGATCTGTCACAACATAGTTAAAGGGGTTGCCCAATAAAATGTAATTAAAAAAAAAAAAAAAAAACTCCCTTCCGTTTCAGCATGGCCTCTCACCACTTATTTGTTGCAGCGGTCATGTGCATCTGCCTACCATCTCTGTTCAGAATTGGTTGGCTGCAAGGATGAGGTCTCATTAGAAAGAAGATCAAAAGTAAAAAGATGACTAGACAGAGCCAGAGCCAGAATAGAGGTGAGGAGGAAGGGGACTATAGATTTGTTTTTTATTTAATTGGGCTCCAGCATCTTATTTAGTTTTTTGGTAAACTGGACAACCCCCTTTTAACTGCCTTTGACTTTTCCATTGACTCAAATCACTAGGGTCTGTGTGTAGTGGTGATGCTACTTTTTAAATTTTTTATTCATCTGTGTTTTATAAATGTGCTTAAATGTTAGGCTATGTTCACACGGCTTATTCACGGCGTAATTGCGGGATGGATTTCGCCCGCAATTACGGAGTGTGCTCAGCAGCGGGGCCGGGGCGGCCGGCAGCTCACCAGCCCCATAGACATTCATTATCCACGGCGCGTATCCTGCCGTGATAATCGACATGTCACTTTCTCCCCGCTCACCGTATTTTGCGAGCGGAGAGAGGAGACGAAATCCATAGTTCTCTATGAGAACTATGGATTACCGTAATAACTGGGACGGATTTCAGCCGTAATTCGCACAGTACGGCGTGAATTACGGACTGAAATACGTCCCAAAATAAGCCGTGTGAACATAGCCTAAAAGTGAGCCACACTTTTTTTTTTTACTAACTTTTTTGCATGTTATAAACTGCTTTAAATTCTGAAGCAAGTGGTTAATAGATATGTTGCAGCAGGGCTGTGGAGTCGGAGTCAGTGCCTATTTTGCAGGAGTCGGAGTCGTCATAAAATGGACGACTCCGACTCCCAAAATCTATTATAAGTTGATCCAGTTAGTTCGATGCAGTGCAAAGAGCAAGAGGAATTGGGTCCGGCCAGTGCTACTGCTCCCATATCTTCAGCCTCATCACATGAGGAGTGTAATTGATGACATGGAGCAGGCAAAGCGCTGCCCAGGGAAAAATTCCTGCTCCCCATGGCAAACAGATTTCAGCAAAATTTTTCACCTGCTTCAAAGAAGTAAGAAGAGTTTAACCATTCATCAAAACTGACTGTGGCTGAGGCAATTCTTTTATACCCTGACATTGCTAGAGATGTTGCCCCTGTGGTCACCGCTTTGCCCCAACCCAAGTTAGTGTAGAGAGGCCGTTCCCAGGCCTGGAAATAATGAGATCAGATGTGAGGTCATGTATGCAGGATCTGATGGAGGCAATGCTATTTCTCAGAACAAATTCAGAGACTCCACAAATGTTCCTGCAGTGTTTTGAGATTTACAATTTTTTTGTGTTCTAAAGTCATATCGAATAAATATATTGTACACTGACAAGCAAAATGGTAACAATGTTTTAAACTTGTGACTTTCAGGCTCCATATCTCTCCATCCACTACAGCTTTGTACATGAGGCTCCTGTAATTTTATATACAGTCATCTTGCATATCTTATACATAAATGTGACCTGCAAGTATTTAGTACCTTCTTAGTTCTTCAGATTCTTTCCTGTAACTGCATTGTTACTGTTTTGCTCCTAAAAAGCAATATGTTAATTTTTATTATTTTGTTAGTATTTGGTAAATCCCCTTTGGCTTTCAGCTCTGCCTGAATCCTTCTGGGCTCTGGATCAGATTCAAGCAGGGCTTGACCAAAATCTGATCCAGGTCTCTTCTACACATTACCAATGTTGGTGCAGACTGGTCTTGGATACAAATACAGCTTTTTCTTCAACTCTACCCCACAAGTGTTCAAAAGAATCAAAACATTGTTACCCTTTTGCTTGTCAGTGTCTGTTCTACCTAATAGCTTGTTATTGTATAATAGGGTGATGAACAGCCTGATGTTACCATTTTACTACAGTAAAGTTATCACTTAAACATGCACCATGTATGAGGGAGTCGGAGGTTTGGTAAATTGAGGAGTTGGGAGTCGGGGCTCTGGCTTGCCGACTCCACAGCCCTGGTTGCACAGGAGATTAGAAATTAAGTTGGGGCAAATACATTGATACATTTTGGGCCATTTAGCACAAACATGTAGTTTGGTAGTGTCTCAAAATGTGAGTACAACCACGGATGTTTTAAAGTTTATTACTAGAAAGAAAAATTGGAAGGAATTTAGCAAGCATGCCCTAAAGTTGGAAAGAATACAACTGAACAAGATTGCAGCAAAAATTGAGGCAGTTATTTTCCTTTTTTTTAAAGGTATCATTTATTAAACCATATATTGTATTGAGAAACTGAAAAAATATTTGTAGAAAAAAAAATAGCAAAAGGTTGTGTTGTTTTTTTATTTTGTTTCCACCTGAGATTACCATGCTGGATAAATGAAAAGTTAACTTTATTGTATAGAACAGTAAAATGACAGTGGTCACAAATCGATATCATTTTTATTATGCTATGTTGCTTAAAAAATATATTTGTTTTGCATCGTTTAAATTTTTCTGTCCGAAATATAGATCTTTGTGAGGGCTTGGGTTTTTTTTGTGTGGCAATTTTGTGGAACATACACATTTTTGAGGACTTTTTATTGAATTTATTCTTAAAAGTTACAAAAAACAACTGCTCTGATAATATAAAGTATTGCCAATTGTTTGTGCTTTTTATTTCAGTTAAATGTGAATTTAAAAAAACTTTTATGTTTCAAATAACTTTTGTTTTGTTTTGTTTTTTTGTTTTACTTTTTTAATCTCCCTAGAAGGCTTTGAACATATGATAATTTGATCTCTTGTACATTATATGGCAATGCCTGCAATGTGTTGCAGTATGTTGTCAGGTTACCATTCACCTATTCATGATGTCCTTCTTATCAAATTACAGTCCCCCTATTCATTAGGTGCTTGATTACACCCACAGCTGCTGCGACATTTAGTCTAACTAGTTAAACAACAAGAATCTGAGTTATTTTGGATCCCAGACACTGTCAGTGGGTGTCCACTGTAATTAATAGCCAGCAACCACTGTATATGGAGCGGCTCAGCTTTGATCCGCTCTATACTCCCCTTAAAGGGAATGTGTCATCAAAAATTAATTATTGTTTAACTCACGTTTTTATGTTAAACACATTTTTAAAGAATTTTTGGTTATATTTCTTTTTAATTTTTCATATCACTTTCATATTTAATAATTCTTAAGTCCTGCAGTTTTCACTTTGGCCACTAGGCCTTGTTTGCACATAGGAGTCTTAATACTGTTTCTGTCCATAGACTTCAATAGGACAGTTTTCTAGTCATGCTGTGTGACCTAGGAAGAATTCACTCTGCAGGGAGGAGGGGGGTGAGAGCTGTGACTATCTCCTCTTGTGACTGGTGGATTCTGTGTTATCTATTCACACTGATGTCTCCTTTCAGTTTGACCCTGCTTGTGTTAATAATGAGCAGACTACTGAGAATCTTTATCTATAGGACAGGAAGTGTCAGACTGTTATTAGGCTTAGTGGCCAAAGTGAAAACTGCAGGACTTAACAATTATTAAAAAAAATACTGAAAGTGATATGGAAAATTAAAAATAAATATAACCAAAAATTCTTAAAAAATGTGTTTAACATAAAAACGTGAGTTAAACAATAAGTCATTTTTGATGACACATTCCCTTTAAGTCAGGAGTGCACAACATTTTCTGGTCCAAGGGCCACATTCTCATATCGTACCTCCCCAAGGGAACACAGTATACTTAGAAGGGTATTTCCTTTCTGAAAATTTTATGACACTTCAAGTGTACCTACCATAATGGCTGAGAGGTCTTGGTTCCACTGTAGGAACTTACAGAGAACAGAATGGGGGTGTTCCCTGCCTGGCTCTCCAGATAAAGGATATGAGGCGCCTATTTTCATTGTATTTTTGGAGGTCAGAGAAGTGGCTGTTTCACAATGATAACTAGATAGAACAACACACATATATAGCCTCCTCAGACATTTTTATGGTACATCTTGTGGATTCACCATAATTGTGTCAGAAATAAATACACCTTTTGAGGAAGAAATCCAGAGACCATAAAAAAATGGTTTTTCAGAATTTCTCATTTACCGTATATACTCGAGTATAAGCCGACCCGAGTATAAGCCGAGGCGCCTACTTTTGCCACAAAAACCGGGAAAGCTTATTGACTTGAGTATAAGCCTAGGGTGGAAATCGCAGCGGCTACTTGTGAATTTCAAAAATAAAAATAGATACCAATAAATTTACACAGGCAGTTTAATGTCCCCCGTAGGCAGATATAGGCAGGTATAGGCAGATTAATGTCCCCCATAGGCAGTTTAATGTCCCCCATCGGCAGTTATAGGCTGGTATAGTCAGTTTAATGTCCCCCGTAGGCAGGTATAGGCAGTTTAATGTTACCCATAGGCAGATATAGGCTGGTATAAGCAGTTTAAGGTCCCCCATAGGCAGATATAGGGTGGTCTAGGGAGTTTAATGTCCCCCGTAGGCAGTTTAATGTCCCCCGGGTAGGCAAGATTTAATTAGGCAGGTATAGGCAGTTTAATATAGGATTTACCCCATAGGCAGTATAGGCTGGTATAAGCAGTTTAATGTCCCCCATAGGCAGGTATAGGCAGAATTTTATAGGCAGTTTTGTAATGTCCCTCATATAGGCAGTTTAATGTCCTCCATAGGCAGTTTAATGTCCTCCATAGGCAGGTATAGGCAGTTTAATGTCCCTCCATAGGCAGGTATAGGCAGTTTAATGTCCCCCCATAGGCAGGTATAGGCAGTTTAATGTCCCTCATAGGCAGGTATAGGCTGGTATAGGCAGTTTAATGTCCCCCATAGGCAGGTATAGGCAGATTAATGTCCCCACATTAGGCAGTTGTAATAGGCAGTTTAAATTAGTCCCCATAGGCAGATATAAGGGCTGTTTAGGTATATAGCAGTTTATGCCCCATGCAGATCCCCATATTAGGCAAGGGTTAATATCCCATAGGCAGGTATAGGCAGATTAATGTCCCCCATAGGATATGGCAGATATTAGGCAGTGTTATATTTATGTCCCCATAGGCAGATATAGGCTGGTATAGGAGCAGTTTAATGTCCCCCATCTGCAGATATAGGCTGGTATAGGCAGTTTAATGTCCCCCATAGGCAGGTATAGGCAGATTAATGTCCCCATAGGCAGGTATAGGTTGGTATAGGCAGATTAATGTCCCCATAGGCAGATATAGGCTGGTATGGGCAGTTTAATGTCCCCATAGGCAGTTTAAAGGGTAAGGCAGTTTAATGTCCCCCATAGGCAGATATAGGCTGGTAATAGGCAGATTAATGTCCCCATAGGCTAGAGTAATCCCATAGGCAGATATATTAGCAGTTTAAATGTCCCCATAGGCAGGTATATGGCATAGGCAGTTAATGTCCCCCATAGGATATAGGGTATAGGCAGTTTAATGTCCCCCATAGGCAGTTTATAGGCAGGTATAGGCAGTTTAATGTCCCCCATATGCATAGGCTGTTAGGCAGTTTAATGTCTCCATAGGCGGTATAGGCAGTTTAATGTCCCCATAGCAGTTTTAAGGCAGTTGGTAATGTCCCATAGCAGTTTAATGTCCCCCATAGGAAGGTTATAGGCGGGTTAATAGGCAGTATTAATATCCCCCATAGGCAGGTATAGGCTGGTATAGCAGTTTAATGTCCCCCATAGGCAGATATAGGCGGTATAGGCAGATTTAATGTCCCCCATAGGCAGGTTTAGGCAGTTAATGTCCCCACATATCCCCCAGGATTATAGGCTGGTATAGCAGTTTAATGTCCCCCATCGGCAGAATATAGGCGTTGGTAATTAAGGCAGTTTAAGATTGTCCCCCATAGGCAGGTATAGGCTGGGTTTAAAGGAGTTAGGCTGGTTTAATAGTCCTCATAGGCTGGTTTAGGCAGTTTAATGTCCCCCTAGGCAGGCTATAAGCATTTAATTGCCCCCATAGGCAGGTATAGGTCGTTATAGTCAGGTATAGGTCGTTATAGGCAGGTATAGGTCGTTATAGGCTTGTTATAGGCAGGTATAGGTCTCCCTAGGCAGGCTATAGGCAGGTAATTGCCGTTATAGGCAGGTATAGGTCCTCATAGGCAGGGTATAGGCAGGAATAGGTCCCCCTAGGCAGGCTATAGGCCTGTATAGGTCCCCCTAGGCAGGGTATAGGCAGGTATATGTCCCCCTAAGCTGGGTATAGGCAGGTATAGGTCCCCCTAGGCAGGTATAGGCAGGGTTTTAAAACAAACAACAGCAACTTACTCGCTCCCCGCTGCTCCGTCTCCTGCGCGCTCTCCTCCGTCTTCTCGGTACAGGCGGGTGATGTCATCAGGCCGCGCACACAGCGTGATGACACACGCTGCCTGTGCCGGAAACTCTCTCTGCTCCGCAGTGCTATCTCTTCACCTGTGTGCACTCCGGAGGAGTCGCATACAGGGGAAGAGGTCGCTGACGGCGCCTGGGCCACCGCAGCGCCCGGACGCTGTCGGCTGTACTCGGCCTTCAGCTATATGCGCTACCTGGGGAGTCGCAAAAAACTGAAGTGTCCCTGTCGGCGCTCGGGCCATCGCAGCACCCGAGCGCCGATAGTGACTCGAGTATAAGCCAGGGGGGATTTTTCAGCACATTTTTTTTGCTGAAAAAACCGGGTTTTACTCGGTAATTCGTAAGGTTTTTTTGCAACAGATACAGGGTTTTTGTGCCCCCCTACAGTGCCACCATTAGGCCCGTTCACCCCGGCTTATTCACCCGATTTGCAGCCGATTGTGTCGAATTCGGCGGAATAAGGGGGGGACGCGGGGGGGGTTGGGGGGGCAGCCCACCGGCCCCCCTAGACAATGCATTTCTCGGGGGATCCGCGCCGTAAATAATTTGCATGTCACTTTCTCCCCGCCCGGCGGATTTGCCGAGCGGGTAGGAGCGACGGATCCACTGTTTTTCTATGAGAACTGTGGATTACCGAATTACTCCCACGGGTTGGGGCCCCTACGCGCCAAATTTGGCTGAAAACTCAGCCCATATCGGAGGGACAAATACAGGCTTGTGTCTTAAAACGGGCCTAACAGCGCCAGCCAGCCATACAGCACACACCATAACAGCGCCAGCCATACAGTGCCCACCAATACCGTGCCAGCCATACAATGCCATCAGTTGAATGCAGCTGTTAAAAAATTATAATAATTTTCTGCCATTTGAGGACAGAAACAAACTACGGTATGTTTGTGCCCTGGTGGCTGGGAACCGCAGAGAAGGGCACGTGGTGCCGCATGTGGGCCATGTCATGCATTGGTAAAAGATTGTTTAAACTGAAAGATAACATTTTTACTAGGCATGTTTGACACTTTTTTCCTCCTTCTTAATCCACCTCTTGTTTGACTTACGATATACAGGCAGTCCTCGACTTACACCGTTCTGACTTACATCTGTCCCCTAGTTACAAACCTAGGCTTATGGGACATGCTGGTACTTGTAGTTCCATGTTCCACAGCTATTATCTTCTGTGGAACGACAAGTTCCAGCATGCCACATGAGGTGAAATCTTCTTAACAGGGGCACCGACAGCAAAACAAATGTAGAAACCCTTCCCTGCACTATCCAAAACTAAAAAAACCTTTTGTGCTGTAGTTACATTTAATAAATACACCTGTTCAGGCTTACATGCAAATTCGACTTAAGAGCAAACCTACAGTCCCTATCCCGTTCGTAACCGGGGACTGCCTGTACTGATATTTGGCACCTAAATAAGAGCACACACTACATCTATTGTTGTTGGTTTTTTTTTGTTTTTTTTATTTTTTTTTTTTTTTATGACTCCTCTTAGCCATACTCTCTTTTCTAGATGCTTGTTAAAAACTGTGAGGTGCAAAAAGCATAATAAATATTGTATAGGTGTATTCAATGTACAACATTTTTCTGGTCCAATTTGTGCCAGAACTGTGTTCGAGTTAGTAAATCTATAACCTCGGAAAACTGACTAGTTTATGTGATGGTCATTTTCAAGTACAAAGCACAGATCCATTTTCATGGTCATTGGTCTTATTATGACTACTACTAATAAAATTATTGTTATACTGTAAATAGTAGTATCATTAGATTTAGGGCTTGTTCACACGACGCTTTTGGATCCGATTTTGAATTCGTTTTGGATCTGAAAATCACTTCCATAAACGCAGCGTCATTCGGATCCTAAACGGATCCAACACGCATCTGCGTGTTTGGATGCGTGTTGAATGCAGCAGGATCGCACAATATAGTTTTAAATAGGGCTCCTTCTGTGTCTTTCGGACCAAGAATTAACATGTAAATTCATGGAACGGATACAAAAGACGCAATCGGCGATCACTCGTGTATCATTGCGAGCAGTGTAAATTACACTGTACATTGTTAGATGCATGTTTGGGTCCATCTAGACAGGCCCAAACACGCATCTAAGAACGTATGTTCACACGGACCCAACATGCCGTGTGAACATATCCGTAGAGGACTTTACATATGAAAAAGAGGTTTCAGTACATAAACAAGTGTAGTAATAAACTAAATGAGAGGGAGAGAGGACTCTGCCTGCGAGTCCTTGGGGTAAGGTCACACGGCTGATATCGAAGCGTTTCCTCTCCCATAACAGTGTCAAAAATCCCTCCAAAACAGCACAAGTAATTTTTCATTGGTTACTATGTAAGACAGTGTTGTAGTTTGGGCTGTGGAGTCGGAGTCGTCATAAAATGGACCGACTCCCAAAATATATAAGTAGTTGGTCCAGTTAATTCGATGCAGTGCAAAGAGCAAGAGGAATTGGGTCTTGCTAGTGCTACTGCTCCCATATCTTCAGCCTCATTACATGAGGAGTGTAATTGATGACATGGAGCAGGCAAAACGCTGCCCCCAGGGGAAAAGATTCTGCTCCCACAGCAAACAGATTTCAGCAAAATTTTTCACCTGCTTTCAAAGAAGTAGAAGAGTTCAACCATTCATCAGACCTGACTGTGGCTGAGGCAATTCCTTTATACCCTGACATTGTTAGAGATGTTGCCCCTGTGGTCACAGCTTTGCCTCCATACCAAGTTAGTGTAGAGAGGCCGTTCTCTAGCCTGGAGATCATGAGATCAGATGTGAGGTCATGTATGCAGGATCTGATGGAGGCCATACTATTTCTCAGAACAAATTCAGAGATTCCACAAATGTTCCTGCAGTGGTTTGCATATTTACAATTTTTTTTGTGTCCTAAAGTCGTATCCAATAAGTATATTTTACACTGACAAGCAAAATGATAACAATGTTTTGAACTTGTGACTTTCAGACTCCATATCTCACCCTCCACTACTGCTTTTCGGCTACTGTAATTTTATATACAGTCATCTTACATATCTTATACAAAAATATGTAAGTATTTAGCATCTGCTTAGTTACAGTTTTGCTCCTAAAAATCAGTGTTAATTGTTGTTATTTTGTTAGTATTTGGGAAATCCACCTTTTGGTTTTCAATATTGCCTGAATCCTTCTGGGCTCTGAATCAGATTCAACCAGATCTTGACCAAAATGTGATCCCAGGTCTCTTCTACACATTCCCAATGTTGGGGCAGACTGGACTTGGATACAAATACAGCTTTTTCTTCAACTCCACACACAAGTGTTCAAAAGATCAAAACATTGTTACCATTTTGCTTGTCAGTGTCTGTTCTACCTAAATAGCTTGATTATTGTATCATAAGGTGATAAACAGCCTGATGTTACCATTTTACCACAGTAAAGTTAACACTTAAACATGCGTCGTAGTCGGAGGTTTGGGAAACTGAGGAGTCGGGGCTTCGGCTTGCCGACTCCTCAGCCCTGGTTTTGGAGACTGATAAAGAAGTGTCGTGTCAATTCTTGAAGCATTTTCACCACTGAAAATCCCCATAAGAATCAATGGAGAACTTTAAAACCTCGGCACAGATTTAGACGAGTTTTATGGTGCTTTTCAGATGAGGTTTTGATGCTAATTTAGATGTTGAAAAGTCAGCGTCCAAATCAGCCATGTAATCATACCCTTACAGTTTACAAGGAAAGGAGATAGAAGGTAGGGGAAGAAGCTGTTTGTCTTGCAGATTAGTGGCAGCAGGATTATTTTAGGTTGTAGACTTTTCAGAGGAGATGAAATTTCTGGTTACTTTTGAATGTTTCAAAGGTAGAAGAGTCTGATAGGAGTTCCAGAGTATGGGGTCTGCACAGGAGACATCTTGGAGGTGGTTGTGTGAGAAGCAGATGAGAGCAAAGGAGGAGATCTTGTGGAGATCCAAAATCTGAGAGGAGAGATATTGGAAGATTAATGTAGGGATGTATGATATTATGACGGGTTATATAGTCCTCTATGTCATAGTTAGTAATTTAAACCAAATTTGCTGGGTCATTAAAAGCCAGTGAAGGAACTAGCAGAGGAATAATGAGTAGGGGTGAATTAAATGTGCAGCAGAGCCGTGGATGGATTAGAAGGGGGCAGCAGTATTCAATGGCAAGTCGCAGAGAAAGATGATGTAGTAGTCCAGGGAGGAGAGGAAGGCAAGTAGTAGTCATGTTTTTTAAAGGGGTTGTCTCACTACAAGAATTGCTCGTTATGTTAAAGATCTTGCAAAAACAAGTCACTTTGCAGTATATGTCCATTTACCGTGTCCTACCTATTTTGAGATATCCCTTCTTGTATGGGCTGCATCAGCTCCTCGGGTCGCTATAGCTACAGACCTGTTTGATCTTTCCTGATTGGCTGCCAGCATTGGTCGCTATAGCTACAGACCTGGCTTCACTGCAGCCTAATAGAAGCCAGTAAACACGCCCTGAATTCAAAATTAAACCAAGAAAACAGGACTGAGATGAGATGAATCAATGTAGTGAGACAACCCCTTAAAGACAGAGTTGAGCAGAGTGGGTTTGGTAAATGTTTTGGAGGTGGTAAGGGGTTACGGTAGGGGTTACGGTAGGGGTTTGAAGGACAGGGCAAAAGGTGATCCTAAGGCAGCGAACTTGTAAGACTGGGGAAGGCATTGAGCTATTGAGTATGATTGATAGAAATGGTAAACTGGTTGAGTGTGGTGGGGGAAAGTTTGTGAACTTCATTTTAGTCCTGTTGAGTTTTCCAAAGTATGAGAAAAAAAGATGAGGTTCTAATACTCTTGCCAAGATTGTTACCTATCTGCATTTTAGAATCCCAAAGTGGTTACTTTAGCAGTCATCAATATAAAAGTCCTGACAGGTATGGCGATTTATCAAAATAGTGAGTAGAGTAATAAATATATATATATATATATATATATATATAATATATATATATATATATATATAATTATATATATATAATATAATATAATATATATATATATATATATATTCATATTCTCTTTCTATTTTCCACGTCACTTGTCTGTGTACTTCAGTATTCAGTTAACTTTATTAAAATCTTTTCTCAAGAATGAAACCTATATTTACTGGCAGTATGGTTTATATCCGTGCTTGACGGCCTGCAGCATTGTGGGGTCTCCATTGGGGACTTTGACTCCATTAGCGGTCCACACATGTTTATCTATTTCCATGGCCATATTTGCAATGTTTTGTTCCTCATCATTCTTTATGCAAGTTCTGCTTATGTTTTTGTCAAAATATGTAGAAAGGAAACACTTATTGCAAATATAGCTTTGTAAAACCATTTGTGTATTGTTCACCTGGTGGAAAATAAATTGATTCGCACAATGATTGACTCTTTAAAGTCTAAACACGTCGTGCAGGACTTGGGTACTGTATCCGCAACCTCCATACTCCGTATCGTTAAGTTTTAACAGATTGCAATAAAGATGAAGAATTTTGAAAGGAAAGGCTAAAGCCATCAAATTTCTCTACTTTGGAGCACTGCAAGCTGGAGTACACTGTTGAAGGTGGAAAATTAATAATAATAACAATCTTTATATAGCGCCAACATATTCCGCAGCACTTCACAATATAGAGGATATAAGCACAGACAAACCGGACATTACATTATAAAAAAGCTATTTACAAATGAGACACGAGGTGTGAGGGCCCTGCTCGCAAGAGCTTACAATCTATTAGCTATATCAAGTTTTATTTCCTCCATAGCTATGCCATCCGGTGACCTCATAATAGTGGCATTCACAGTGCTTAACCCTCTGCCACTCTGTCCATTTCTACCAGTGTTACTATTGTGTGCTTCTAATCAGTAGCCGCTCTTGGTGACTCCCTCTTCCTGTGCCAGAGGCTCTTTGCTACTTACCAGCTCTGGTGTATGAGAAAGAGAGCTGTAGTTGTCTAATAACCTCCACTCTGTTGTCTGTGATCATTCTGCGTGCTAAATATAATGGAGCCCTCCTGCCAACTCACTAACTTAGGAAATTCGTTTTACACTTTTCTTGCTTTCTACGGATTCCTGGGCTGCTAGACACTCCGTCACAGGCTTCATGCCCTGCTGGGTCCCAATTTGTGTGGCATTACTAATTAAACTAGCTTTCAGTGACCTGGCTGTCTAGTTGTTCTGAAACTACAAGTCCCAGCATGCTTAAAAGTTTGATACTGGGTATAGTGTTTTCACAGTTAGAGTCACAACATGTGGTGCGGCATGTGGAAGTTATAATAATGGATTTCCTCTTTGCAGTTTATCAAGAACAAATGCAGCAAAATTGACCAATGTTAGGAAGCACATCAGAAACAGTGTTAAAAAACCAAATGTAATTGCCAGTTTTACAAAGTTGTACACGTTTATGTTACACTTAGACCTGTTCTTAATCCACTGCTAATAGAATGCCGGGAGAAGCTATATCTGCCGTATGAAATAAATAACAAGTCCAAATAGAAACAACCACCCTTGGTTTGTGTATTAGGGTATGTAGAAGATATTAATGCACTAGAAACTGAAAAAACGGCCATATCTAGGTTGTTGTACATGGTCAGAAAACGTATTGCATTGAAATGGCTGGATGAGAAATCACTGACAAAGCAGGAATTTATAAATAAGGTGAATTGGTTGATATTGTTGGAGAGAGGGGGTATATCTTAAAGGGAATCTGTCGCCAATTTATTTTTTTTTTTACTTATTAAATCAAGACCCTGATCCATATTCTTTTCCTCTCAGTCGTTTTTATTTCTTGATTGTAGATTTCTCTATTTGGCGTCTATATATAATTGTGGGGAAGACATTCTTGCTTGCACTGATTTAACAGCAGTCAGAGAGATACTTTTTTTTCCGTATTCAAAAACAAGCTTTATTGAACAAGAAAAGGGTTGAACATTGGCACATAGAATCAAGGTCATTATACAGTCTCATGATCAATGAGTTATATGTTACATTTAAAGTCATGTCATACAATATGTAATGATCATACAAGAGCAAGATGAGCAATCGCGACTGATTTGAAAATGTTTATGCATTAAAATATAATAAAAAAAAAAAAAAAACGGGAAGGTAAGAGGTCGCCACCCAGGAAGTCAAGATGAGAGGGTGTTTCCCAAATTGAAATGTTGCCTCATGTTAAAGGGTCGCGTCTCATAAGAAATACAGTATAATAGCATTGCTCTATATTGAAACAGATCTACTACAGATTCTTGCCAAAGAGAGTATAACAAGAAAATATACAATAGCAAACATAACAGTGTCAACATAAAACCTGCGGTCGATTCAGGCATTGCACGGCATATGAGAGGTAGAGTTGTACCTATTGTTAGGAGAGAAGGCGGTAATGATTCAATCTGCAGAAGGCTATCCAATCTTCCCATGTTTGGAGGTACTGTTTGTACAGATCGGAGGAGTCTGCCCTGAATTCTTCCCTTCTCTGTATCGTGTTGACTTCCTTAAGCCAGTCCGAAACAGAGGGGCTGGAGTTGGAGCGCCACAACCGTGGAATCACTGTTTTGGCTGCAATTATCAAGTGCGAGATGAGGTGGTTTTTCAGCGTCGAGGTTGGGAGAGGAAGAGTGAAGAGAAGAAAATGTGTTGGATTAGCTTGGAGACGTACTCCTGTGATATCTCGAATTGCGTCAATAACCTTCAACCAGAAAGGCAGGATAATGGGACAGCCCCACCAAATATGGGTCAACCCACAGCGCCAACAAAGATTTGGAATCGTCGGATAGAGGGTGTGCAGCAGGGCCGGTACTCTGTACCACCTCATCAGGATTTTATAGTTTAATTCTTGTGCTTTTGTGGATATGGAGGAGTTATGTGTTAAAGCAAAGGCCCTGCTCCACTCCTCCGAGAGCGAAATCCCCAACTCCTGCTCCCAACTCCTTTGGAAAGAAAGTCTATCTGGTCTAGGGTAGTCAGTGAGCATTTTGTAGAGACCTGAAAGGGCTCGCCTTTCCGAGTACTGCCCCAGATACCACCGCTCAAATGTCGTAGCTGGCCTCTGAATATCAAGGGCCGACTGACACCTGGAGTATAAACTCCGAAGCTGGTAGTATTGGAATCTTGAAAACCGTGCAGTAGTCGGATCCCCCACCAGGTCTTCATAACTCTTTGAGGAGTTCACGGAAATCACACCAGCGAAAACCGACTGAGCAGCTTCTCCTCCCAGGAGGCGAGAAAGAGGGAGCCTCAAGGAGTCAGGGAGCCACGGGTTGTTTATCAGTGGCGAGCAAGGACCTCCCGGATTTATGAGGCGCATCTTAGAGCCATAAGTCCTACACACCCAAATTGACATTTGTGTCACCAGTGGGGTGCCTAGAAGCAATCTCTTCGGTAGCAATGCGGGGGGTAGCCAGGGGAGACCCGCTACTGGCGCCTTATAAATCTGGGATTCAAGCTGAGTCCACAGTTTGGTCTTTGTGTTGCGGAAGCTATCCAGTATTCGGACCGCTACAGACGCTAAGTAATAGGCATGAAAGTCGGGGAGGGACAATCCGCCTTCTAGTTTGGAACGAGTCAAGGTGGACTGGGCTATTCTAGGGTGCTTCTGTGCCCATACAAAGCGGTTGACCAATTGTCGCAGTGACATGAAAAATGTTTTGGGTAGCAGGATAGGTACGGCCTGAAAGAGGTATAGGAGACGAGGCAAGATGTTCATCTTCAATATATTGATCCGGCCTATCCAGGAGAACTCCTTCCTATCCCATTTCAGGAGGTCCTAGGATATTTTGAGGATTAGTGGGGCAAAATTGTGATAAAAAATCTTATCAGGGTCAGCAGGAATTTTTACACCCAGGTATGGAAAGGATGTCTTGGTCCAGGTGAACGGGTAGGAGGACTGCATGTAATCCAATTCCTGGTCGGGAATGTTTAGGCCCATAGCGATACTTTTTGTCATGTTGATTTTGTGATTGCTTAACCTACTGTATTCCTCCAAAGCCCTAATGACGGCAGGAAGTGAGTTACCTGGCTTAGTCATGTATAGGAGTAAATCATCTGCGAAGGCAGAACATTTCACTAGCAGTCGCCCAGTCTGGACCCCCTGTATAATTGGGTCGTTACGAATAGCCTGGAGTAAGTGCTCCATGGTGAGTATATACAAGATCGGTGAGAGGGGGCACCCCTGCCTGGTTCCATTCTACACCACCACTGGTTCCGACAAAGAACCGTTAACACGTATCTGGGCCTGTGGAGAAGTATATAGGGCTGAGATTCGTTCAATCATAATAGGACCCAATCCCATAGTCTCTAACACTCCACGAAGGAAGGGCCATGACACTCGGTCGAACGCTTTTTCCGTGTCCAAAGATAAAATCACGCATGGTAGCTTTTCCGTTCGAATCTGGTGCATCAGGGTAAAGGTTTTTAGCGTGTTGTCTCTCGCCTCCCTGGAGGGTACGAACCCCACCTGATCAAGGTGAATCAGTGTGTTCAATAGAGGGCTTATCCGATTGGCTAGCATTTTGGCGAAGATTTTCACGTCAGTGTTGATCAGCGAAATGGGTCTGTAGCTTTGACATAGGGCGGGATCCTTCCCCTCTTTTGGGATCACCGTGATATTAGCCCTCAAGAAGGCTGGATCAAACGGTGAGGAGTCCGAGACTGTATTGAAAGCCCTGAGCAGGACCCCAGCAAGTTCTCCACCTAAGATCTTGTAGAATGGTGTGGTGTACCCATCTGGGCCAGGGTTTTCCCAGGCATCGATAAATTTGCCCGTGTAATCTTCGGCCGTAAAGGTTCCCCCAAAGGAGGCGAAGACGCGAGGGATCTGGGAAGTGCTGTCTTTGCTAGATATGCCTTCAGGGTGAGTCAAACTTTGGGGAAGGGCCCGTTGAGCTACATGTGATGGGAGATTTAAAACCCGTGTAGTATTTGTGGAGGCCCGATAAAATTTCCCTCAGTAAAGGTTACAATCTGCCCTTCCGAATCTTAACCGAGGAAAAAAAAAGGGAAGCCCTTTTGCCCCCGGACGCCCAGCCAAGAATTTCCCGGGTTTTGTTACTAAAGTGTAAAAAGGCTCAACACAACTGACGATATTCTTGTGCCTGTGCTCCAGAGCTGAAAATTTCGTGGCGTGTTTGCTGAAATCTCTGGGTTCCCCTCTCCCCCCCGTATTTTTTGTGCTGCCTCCTGCGTGAAAGTCGCGCCAAGAGAGATTCCCAATTTGTGTGTTGGCTTTTTTAACCCAAGCCCCGTGCTTAAGAGCCCCCCCTCCAAAAGAATTTGAGAGCTTCCCATTGGTTTTGGGGTGAGGTGGGATGTGGAGATGGCCCGTATGAAGTTTTGATCGTTCGCGTAGGTCAAGTAAGCATAACGGTTTTTAAATAGGGATTCATTCATTTTTCATGAGAAGGGGCTACGCCTAAAAATAGGGAGGAAAAGTCGCAGTGAAAGGGGTATGGTCAAAAAGCTGCCGCCCCCAATCTGGCGTCTAAAACGTTTTGGGGAGGAATGTTGGGGGAAAAATTAATTTATACGGCGGTATGAGTTATGAGGGAAGGAGAAGAATGTGTATCCCTATCTTTGGGGTGCAATAGCCGCCACACACCCATCAGTGCATTTGCAGCATTTTTTAACTTGTTGAGGATGTGAGGGGGATTGGGTTCAAACCCTCGGGGTTCAAAGTGGTTTCATTACTAATTAAAATCGCCGAAAATTTAAAATGTCCCTTTGAGCGAAGCTTGTGAGGTATCCACACTTGGCAAAAAACTAGTTGGCCCGTTTTGGGGGCATAAATATTTCCCGGGTGTAGAGATGGCCCTTTAATTTAACCTGAAAAGATCGCTTGGCATCTTTCTCTCGAAAAACATCTAATATTTAAACCGGAAAAGATTGGGGAAAAAATATGGCCCCCCCCTTTGTTTTGGATTTTGGCTACTAAAATGGAACCAGGCAGGGTAATACGGTTGCAATACCCTTGGTATGGGTTGAAAAAAGGGTGGGTTCTGAAAACCCCAAACCACTTGAATCCCCGTTTATGTAAAAAGGTACATAATTGTGATCTCTTCTGGGAACTTTAAACCCCCTTAATTTAAGGGGTGACCCTAAGTTTACCATTAGGTAGATGTTTTGAAAGGTCCCCGGGGGATTCCTGAAATAAGTTCCGGTGCAAGTTAAACCAAACCGTAACAACAAATACTCGGAAAATTAAACCCTAAGTTTCTAAATAACCAAGGGTCCGTAAAAAGGGACCAATTAATAAGTAGTGCAGATAGATGCTGCTAAGGCCATTTGATGTCCCCACTAACCGAAACTATGGGGGGGGTTCATAAAACTACGAAAGGTCAGACCATTTAAAATCTGAAACCAAAGTGCTGAGCTAGGCAGAGCTTATTTACTATTCCAAATTGTGAGGGTTATCGCACTGGAGCAGGGGTTCAAAAGGTAAAGATGAAGGGGGGGAAAAGGTGGAGGTATGGGGGGGGGGGTTAGGGGAAAGAAAATGGGAAGGGAAAAGGGGGGGAAAAAAAAAAAAAAAAAAAAAAAAAAAAAAAAAAAAAAAAATAGAAAGGGAAGTAAAAAAAAAAGAATTTGTTGTCAAAAATCCAGGTTTTATAAAATCCAGGTTAAAGTCCCTAAGGGGACCCCAAAAGACCGGGTAAAAAAGAACTGAAGTGCTCCATGAAAGCCCTCCGTCCCTAAAAAGGGATCGTTGGGGGGGTTGTTAGGCTCATCATTTCCAGTCCTGGAAGCACTACATGCGGAGCCCCAGGATCAGGATGAGGACGAGGATCGTCCATTCGTCGCTGGGCTTTGCATTGAGGGGGCATGGGGGCTTGGAAGGCTGAAAAGCTGGGGAGTAGGACTCGACATCTGACCCAAAGGGAAAGGGGGATCCATGGGTGCTGCAAACAGTCGGCAGGGATTCTGGGAGATTTAAATGAAAATTAAAGGGGGAAAGGGCTTAGGAGAGGGAAGATCAGGGGTCTTGTCCCTAGTTACTTGGAGAAGAAGGGTATCCCCCTATATTGAATGTTATGGGGCTGGAAGGCAAAAAGAAAGGGGTTAACTGCAGCCCCAGGCAAAGTGCCCTGGAGAGGGCAGGGGAAAATCCTAACTGACGCCCCAAAAATTTGCATTTTGATCGCCGCGCTTTTTTCATATCTCTTCCTTGATGATGTAACAGTGGCCCCATTAATGTCTCTGGGTTTTGACTGTTTGACCCCGCGGCGCAAAGCCCGGGCTGATCAAATTCAATTTGGGTCTTCTGGACGGCGAGTATTAATTGAAAAAATTTTGGGTTTGAGTAGGGAAATTTTTTCGGCAGTCTTAACTGATTTGGCAGACCTCTAATCCTAACATTTTTCCCTTTGCTGCGGTTTTCTAAGTGTCCCTTTGGGGCAGCCAACTGGGATTGGGGCTTGGCTGGTCGAGATGGAAGTTGAAATCACTATGATGGTTGGTTGATTCTTGAGCCCTTTTTAGGTTCTGTACTTTTCGGTTTGAAGAGTAAACATCTGACTGGACTGGGTTCCAAATTCTGTCTCCCCGAATGCTGCAGATCTTTACAAGGTTTTAAGTAAGTTGGTGGAGCAAGGGGCACAGCGCTTTTTTTCTGGGGACTCTGTAGGGGGGCAGAAGGGCCCTGGGTCAGGGAGGCCGGGGGGTTTTGTCACAGGGTCCTCCCAAGGGGGGGTCAGAATCGACCGTGATTGTCCAGCGATATGGTGGGGGGAACACCCTCCCCAGGTGAAGGGTTGGGCAGACACCCGAAGGGTGCTTTGAACTGAGAAGTGCTGATTTGTCATGTAACCCGGGAAGTGCGATGGCGTCAGGGCGCAAGGGGCCCCCGGGCTTTGCAGGGGGCCCGCCACAACCCCCAAATCACTCAGGACCAATCCCCCCCCCGTGTGAAGACATAAAGGACTTCCCTTGGGATATTAGTGAGGGCTCAGGCCAGGAACGGAGGGCATGGGAGTTGGACCCTCGAGGGGTGTTGGGGGGGTCCCTGGAGGTTTAGATAAGTTGCCCTCCATCCCCTCCGGTGGGGTTGGTTGGGCCCATTCTGGACAAAAGGTTTTGGGCCGTTTTCTTGGCCCTTGGGGCCAAAAAAAGAGTGGTGTCCCCATTGGAAGGGGCCGCAGTGCCCATGATCTGGGGCTTGTCATCTCTGGCTGGGGGTTTTCTTCCCCCAGCCCCTTTGCCTCCAGCAGCATTGGGAGGGGGGCTGACTAGAGGGGGGACAAAGCCTTGCCCCCCCAGGCCCCCGAGGTGTTGTGGGGCAGATGAGCAACCGGCCCCGAGGGGCATAATGGGGGGGATAAGTAAAGGAGGCTAAATCACTTCATAGGGCAAGCAGATGTCGCCAGGTCCGATGGGGGGCCCTCGGTGTCCCGGACCGCAAACCCCCAAATGTTCCCCTGACTTTGTCACGCTGTTTTTTGCTGGGCCGGCCCGTTTTTCCTGGTCTCCGTGCTGGAGAGTCGCGTGCCGGGCTTGTCTCCCAGTCTCCCCCGGTTCGGGGGGTCCCCGACTGGGATCGGCGGCTTCTTGCTGGTCCAGGGGCCGGGGCACTTTGGGGGAGCTGCGAGGTTCACAGCCGGAAGGGCCCAAGCCCGCATCGCAAGGCTCCTCCCCGGGGGGGCCCCCCAGCCAGGTAAGATGGGCCTGAAACCCCCCGGGCGCGGGAAAAAATTCCCCCGTAAAGGGGCGAAAAGTTGGAGAGGGCATCCGAGGGGGTAATGAGTCCCCGGGTGGGGGAACCCTTTTTTTGGGTCTTTTTGCCCCCTTCGGCTGTGGTGTGGGGGGAAAGTGCTGGTTCTGGGGCGGGGCTCACAACAACGCTTCACCTTTGTGGTTACCACACCCCCCCCGAGAGTACTTTACAGCAGTTCAGCCCATAGGTTCTTAAGCACTTTGTTCCCTAAAGTCTATAGGATAGTTTTCAATTTAAGGGGGGGGAAGGGGGCTGTGGCATTCCCTTGTATGGTGGTTTGTGTTATTGTACCAATGGTGTCTCCTTTCAGTGTGACCCTGCTGTTACTGATAATGAGCACAATGCTGAAAAGCTCTCTAAACAGAGCAGGAAGTGTCATACGATTATTAGGCTTAGTGGCCAAAGTGAAAACTGCAGGACTTAAGAATTATTTTAAAGTGATCTGGAAAATTAAAAAAAAACACAACCAAAAATTCCACAAATGTTTAAGATAAAAATGTGAGTTAAACAATAAGTCATTTTTTGATGACACATTCCCTTTAACTATATAAAAGATTTGGGCTAAGTGGCTAGATACTCCAGGTTTAGCTCCCTTAAAGCTGCAAAGATATAGATGTTTGGGCATTTCAGAGTAGAAGGTAAAGGGTACTTTTTGTAGAGAAAATATGGAAACTGGCGGATGATGTATAGAAAATATAAATATATTTCTTGCAAAATAATGTGCACAGGCTTATTTGTAATATGGGGATAATGCTTATATTAAAGGGGATGTATCGCTTCCTTACTTCGGCTCATTCACACTGCTCTTAGCTTCTCAACTCTGTGAATGCAGGGGCGTTTCTTCCCCTCCCAGCTGGATGACATCATCCCCCCTTCACTGCTGGCCTGATTGACATTCATTATTCACGACGCGTATTCGCCGTGAATAATTCACATGTCACTTCTCTCTCCCGCTCGCCATTTTGTGCGAGCAGGGAGAGCAGACGTAATCCATAGTTCTCTATGAGAACTGTGGATTACCGTAATGACTGGGACGTATATCGCCCCGTATTTAGCGCAGTACGGGACAAGATACGTCCCAGTATAAGTCGTGTGAACATAGCCATAGAGCAGTGATTTTCAACCTTTTTTGAGCCGCGGCACACTTTTTACACTTAAAAAAATCCCGGGGCGCACCACCAACCAAAATGGCACAAAATTACACTAAAACAGTACATATTATACATATAGTTAATAATAATCGATTTTAGCCAGAGATGCCCACCCCTGTAGCCAATGTGCCTCCATTGTAGCCAGTGACGCCCCCCTGTAGCCAGTGATGTTCCCCTTCCAGCCAGTGATGCCCCCTTGTAGCCAGTGATGCCCCTGTAGCCAGTGATGCCCTCCCCTTGTAGCCAGTGATGCCCCCCCTTGTAGCCAGTGATGCCCCCCTTGTAGCCAGTGATGCCCCCTTGTAGCCAGTGATGCCCCCTTGTAGCCAGTGATGCCCCCTTGTAGCCAGTGTGCCCTCATTGTAGCCAGGATGCCCCCCTTGTAGCCAGTGTGTCCCCATTGTAGCCAGGATGCCCCTCTTGTAGCCAGTGTGCCCCCCTTGTAGCCAGTGATGCCCCCTGTAAGTAATTATAAAATAACAAAAGATTACTCACCTGGGTCCGCGCGTCCCGGTCCGGAGCTGCTCAGCAGTGAGCGGTGTAAGCAGCGTGACGTCATCACGCTGCACGCAGCTCCCAGGGGTCTCATCGGCGGCAGAGCTGCCACCGAGGAGACCCAGCGTCACAGGGGCGCGGTGAGAGCGTGCGCCCCTGCGACGCTGATACAGGGGAGGAGGCAGGACGGGAACGATCCGTCCCGTCTCCTCTCTGCAGCTGCTGGCTCTGCGCGACTGTTATAAAACAGTCGCGCAGAGTCAGGGGCGGGCAGGGCGGCCGCGACGCCCCCCTCGGGTGAGCGGAGCCTCGGCGCCCCGGGCGACCGCACGCCCTGCCCGCCCCTAGGAACGGCCCTGAACAAAACACAGTGGCGCACCATAGTTTGGGGAACTTTCCCCGCGGCACACCCGACCATGTGTCGCAGCACACTAGTGTACCACGGCACACTGGTAGAAAATCACTGCCATAGAGCACAAATACACCGCAAAACGTGCAACGAAATTAGCCCGTGTGAACATAGCCTTTAAATACAAATTCTTTAAATCAAATTTCAGTTCTGCTTATGACAGTAAAAACCAGAGTGTGCCAGATTCTAGGTCTCTGCTTACTATGTACATTTTTTGCCTTTGATTTCCACAGTACATGCTCTGAAGAATGTCAGCAGAGCAAGTCTTGTGGCTGTTGAGACATGTCTGTGTATGTAGAAGCTCACCAATGAGACCAAAGAGCTTTCTGATCCCAGCAGCTTCCGGATGTGCTGCCTAATATGGTTTGTTACATCCTGCTCCTTATTCCCCGTAGGGACAACTGACGCACTCATGCTCACAGAGCAGTCCTTGGGATTTACTTGTGCTTTTCAGATGTGAACAGACCTCCTAGAATGTTAGTCTTTCCTGCCCCCGATGAAGAGACATACTAACGTGAGCTTTCATTCATTTTGACCCCCCTTGTTCAGTACAGTAGGGACTTTTTTATATTGGAATATCTGACGTTATTTTTTGGTAAACATTACTGGGATGCTTTTAGTTAAAGGGAAACCAGTCATTGTGTATTTTTTTCGCTGTGTGTTTTATAAAATGTGCAAAGAGAGCGATCCTTTCCCTTTGCAAAACCTTGCCACTGGGTTTCCCTAGAAGTTGTTCAGCAATTCTTTTTCTCTATTCGTCCCTTTTTTTGCAGCCAGAGGATTCAAGCCGTGACATAGACTTGATCTGTGTGATTGGCTCGGCCTGTTGTCATAGCTACTAAACGGTGGATATCATTGAAGCTGTATGGTGTTCGGTTCATCCTTAAACGCACCGTCCAATTTATTTAGATGGTTTCATTGGTTAGTGCCCGTACTTGTGTTATTTTTCCCATTTTTTCTGTATAATAACTTTTCACTCTGATTGTCTTTAAGGTTCTGTTTTTGTTGGATAGTTTAACCTTATTTTTTTTTATTTTTTTAAAGTTTGGAAGGGTTACTATGCAATTGTCCCCGTTTTGTTCCCTCCAAATTCCCGTTTTTTTTGATATAAGGTCCTCATATATACTTTTTTTTTTTTTAAAACCGTTTGAAAAATTTTATTTTTTTTTTATTTAAACAAACAAAAAAGATGAATGAGTATAGCAGATACAAAGTTACAGATGTAGTCCTGTCACTTAGGCCATGTCTACACGGCCCTGGTTTTTGGTCGGACTTTTAAGTGGATTCAATATTTCGAATCTGCAAAAATCCAACTGTAACCAGTGCCCATAGACCTCAATAGAAAATCCAAGCTGTAGTCTACACAGCACAAATTTTTTGTTGGGTTTCTAAACCGCCAGATTCCGCCGGAATATACTAAAGGTTCCATCTTCTAACGTATTACGTCGGCTTCTAGTACAGTTCTATGTACTGGGCCAGCCGAACTCTGAAATCTGTCCGCAGTTTGGGGCGCACACCCCCGGCACTAACCACGGCACGGCGAATGGGAAATTTGAGGGTATGTTCACACGGCTTGAAGTGTCATGTATTTCGCCGTGTATTGCACATAATAAGCGGCGAAATACACGCCGCAATTACGGTAATTCATAGCTCTCACAGAGAGCTATGGATTACGCGTCGTCTCACCGCGCATACAGTAAAATTGTATTGTATGCGTGGGGGGGGGGGGGAGAGAATTGACATTACATGCTGTTGACGATGCCGGTCAATGGGGCCGGCCGGGTGCCCCCCTCTGTGCTTTGGAATTACGCGCTGGTTCAAAAACACACGGCGGATTGTGGCTCGTACTATACGCGCTGCAGTAAGCCGTGTGAACATACCCAGTTGCCGTGTAGATGTAGCTCAAAGAGAACCTGTCACATAGATTACGCCCCCCTTGCTGAGGGCAGCACAAGCTAGTGACAGACATGCTGTTTCCAGCGCTGTCCCTTATTCTGTAAGATGCTGGAGTTTTAGAGCATTTAATGCTCAAATCTGCATTTTTGAGCCAGAAAAGAGCCATGAAAAGAGTCCGTTTTTCAAACCCCGCCCACCTGAGGCTAGCCCCACCCACCTCACAACTGATAAACCTATTACTTTGAATAGGTAAAAACATGGATAACTGTCAGTGGGCGGGGCTAGCCTTTGGTGAGCGGGGCTAACACCTGCTCATGAATAAGATTTGAGGAGTAAATGCTCTAAAACTCCAGCATCTTACAGAATAAGGGACACAGTGCTGGAAACAGCAGGTCTAACACTACCTTGTGCTGTCCTCAGCAAGGGGGGGCACAACCTATGTGACAGGTTCCCTTTAAGTTGTTTACATTCATTTGGAATGATAAAACAATAGATATAGAATGAATAGATCTGATCCTGTATTACATTTGACAAGATGCCAAAAATGTTAATAAAGAAGACCGAATATATACTCGATATAAACAAGGGTTTTTCAAGTTATATAAAAATGATGTCAAGACTGGTTGAGCTGGTAGAATTAAACCATAAGCTACTTTTACCAGTTTACTCTCTGTTGCTTTCAGTGCTGTCGCTCCAGTCCTCCGCTCTAAACTTTATTTGCCATGATTAGTGCTGATTTGGATAGAGTCGGTTCTGTCTGTTCCAGATTTTGCCAGTAGTCGCGGAAAATCTTGCAGCCAATCACCAGGCCTTTTCCAGGCAGAAAAGAGGAAGTGTATCCAATTAGTGAAGGATACAGCTCCCATTTATGTACGGAGAAAGCCGAGTGATTGGTGGAAAATCGTGCGACCAATCACCGGGCTTTTTCCAGACAGGATAAGGAAGTGTATGTGATCAGTGAAGGATGCACTCCCTTTTTTCTATCTGGAAAAACTATGGAGATCGCTTGCACCATTTTCCTTCCATCGCTGGCAGAGTTCAGATCAGGATAGAAGGTGACACAAGCAATGATTGTTTGACCATACAACCCTCAGCGGTCTGTGCTGTATATGCAGTGATTATCTGCAGTAGTGATGTAGGTCAACAGGAACATCATTACTGCAGCCAAGTTAACAAAGCCGGTGGGAAAAGCCCCATGGGGGGGTTAAATCCTTTTAAAAACCTTTTTTATTTTTTTTTAAGTACAATGTAAAAGGGTTTTGCCATCACAAACATTGATGGCTTATTGATAGGGTATGTTATCAATGTCAGGTGCGGGTCCCACCTCTGGGACCCACATTTATCTCCAGAACAGGTCCCCAAAACTCTCCATTTTGAATGGAGAAGTAGCTGCGCTTGCTTGGTCACTCTCCATTCATTTCAGTTGGAATTATGAGTCGTTGCATTCTGCTGTATTTGAAATTCCCGTTGAACTAGAGATCTTATGAAAAGGCGGGCCACTTCTTCCATTTTAGATTGGGGGTTTTGATGCCCATGTTGGAGATAGGTGGAGGCCCCACCTCTGGGACCCACACCTCTCTGACATTGATAAAAACTCTTGATGAGGTCTGTTCATCAGTAAAACCTTCTTTTTTCCAAAGGAAGAATCAGCGCGGGACCCTCATTTGAAAGGTTATTGTTTATTGAAAAGACGCTTTTGTGCTCCTGGCATTCTTCAGTTAAGGGGAACTGGTAAAGTGCCAGGAGCACGAAACGCAAGCGGGGAAAAGGAGTCACAGCCAAGCTGCGGGGCCCCCCTTCTATAACCCCAATTTCCCAAATTTGAAGCTTCAGGGGTTTTGTGCCTCGTATTGCAAAACCCAAAAGGGTTTATGACTTATATATACAGTCCCTTGCGAAAGTTTTCGGCCCCCCTTGAATTTTTAAACCTTTTCCCACTTTATAGGTTTCAAACATAAAGATTAAAATTAAAATTTTTTTGTGAAGAATCAACAACAAGTGGGAAAAATTGTAAAAGGGGGAATAAAATTTTTTGGGGAAATTTTTTAAAAATTTTGTAAAAAAAACGAGAAGTGGGGTGGAAAAATTTTTCGGCCCCTTAAAGAGTACCTATCACCCCCGGGGAAACCCATAAATAACAGGAACTAAAATACAATAAAACTTCCCCTAAATAGCTTCTTAGGAAACAAAGCATTTCACCTGAAAATTCGTTTTTGTTTTTTTTTAAAAAAAAAAGCGCGGGCCCTTTAAGACAGTCTGAGTGGGGGCACATGACAGCTGTGGATCCTATGAAACAGTGTGTTGCTCTGACTGGAAGAGTCCATGTGCAGGGGACCAGGAAGTCTAATCACGCCACTGATTTCTCGGGGCTGCTATGTCTGTAAAGGTATAACACAAACAGCAGTGTACTGTAAATTGCCTAAAACCCCCCACCTATGTCCTCGTGTGCTGTGCCCGTTGTACTGTAGTAGCAGCATGTCCCCAGCTCCCCCTGCACAGGTGGTATAGCTCAACAGAAAAAATCCCTGTAAATAAAGAGCTCTGTAAAAAAGTGAAACTAAATCTCTTCCCCTATAAAACTGAGGGGAAATCCCCTGGCATTTTTCAAAACATTTATTGGAAAAAAAATCTTTTAGTCTCAATTTCTTTATATTTTTTGTGTTTTGTGGAGGTGATAGTACCTTTTATTTAACTTTGTAGCGCCCTTTTGCTGCATTACACTGCCCGTCGCTTGGGTTTGTCTTACATTTGCCTTGAAGACGAAATTCTTGCCCCTTGGAAAAAAAGCTGGGGCTCAGTGGGTTGGGTGGGGAGGTTTTGAACAGCAGTTTTTAGCTCTTTTCCAAATTCCGATTGATTTAGGGCTGGGGTTGACTTTTGGGCCCTTCTAACACCTGGATACTTTTTTTTGTGACCCCTTCCATTTGTGATTTTGCCCTTTTTGTTTGGGTCTTTTTCTTTTGGAAGATAAATCTCCCTCCCATCTCAGGTCTTTTGGGGAGCAGGGCTGTGGGGTCGGAGTGTGGGGCGGTGCCTATTTTGCAGGAGTGGATCTCGTAAAAGGGGCCGACTCTGACTCCCCAAAATATAATAAGTTGGCCCAGAGGTTTTTATGCAGTAAAAGCAAGAGGAATTGGGTCCGCCAGGCTACTGCTTTCCCATATTTCAGTCTTTTCACATGAGGGGTGTAAGTGTGAATGGGGGCAGCAAAGCGTGCCCCCGGGGAAAAGATTCTCTCCCATAGCAAACAGATTTCAGCAAAATTTTTCACCCTTTTTTAAAAAGTACAAGATTTAACCATTGATCAAAAATGACTTGGCCGAGGGAATTCCTTTTTACCCCCGACATTGTTAGAGATGTTGCCCCTGGGGTCACCGCTTTGCCCCCCAACCCAAATTAGTTAGAAAAGGCCGTTTTCTAGCCTGGAAATAAAAGACAGATTGAGGGAATTTAGCAGGGCTATTTAGGCAATATTATTTCTCAGAACAAATTCAGAGTCTCCACAAATGTTCCTGCATTGTTTTGCATATTTACAATTTTTTTGTGTCCTAAAGTCATACCCTATAAATATATTTTACATTGACAAGCAAAATGGTAACAATGTTTTGAACTTGTGACTTTCAGGCTCCATTTCTCACCATCCACTACAGCTTTGTACATGAGGCTACTATAATTTTATGTACAGTCATCTTACATCTTATACATAAATGTGACTTGCAAGTATTTAGCATCTGCTTAGTTCTGCAGATTCTTGTCATGTAACTACGTTGTTACTGTTTTGCTCCTAAAAATCAAAATCCACCTTTGGTTTTCTATACTGTCTGAATCCTTCTGGGCTCTGGATCAGATTCAAGCAGGTCTTGACTAAAATCAGATCCCAGATCTCTTCTACACATTCCCAATGTTGGTGCAGACTGGACTTGGATACAAATACAGCTTTTTCTTCAACTCTACCCACAAGTGTTCAAAAGATCAAAACATTGTTACCCTTTTGCTTGTCAGTGTCTGTTCTACCTAAATAGCTTGATTATTGTATCATAAGGTGATAAACAGCCTGATGTTACCATTTTACTACAGTAAAGTTATCACTTAAACATGCGCCGTGTATGAGGGAGTCAGGAGTCGGAGGTTTGGGAAATTGAGTAGTCGGAGTCGCAGTCGGGGCTTTGGCTTGCTGACTCCACAGCCCTGTTTTGCAGATTCCAACAGGTTTTCTTCCAGAATGGTCCTGTATTTGGCTCCATCCATCTTCCCATCAATTTTAACCATCTTCCCTGTTCCTGCTGAAGAAAAGCCCAAACCATGATGCTGCCCCCATCATGTGTGACAGTGGGGATGGTGTGTTCAGGGTGATGAGCTGTGTTGCTTTTACGCCAAAAACATTCATTTTGCCATTGTGGCCAAAAAGTTAGATTTTGGTTTCATCTGAGCAGAGCATCTTCTTCCACATGTTTGGTGTCTCCCAGGTGGCAAACTTTAAACAAGACTTTTTATGGATATCTTTGAGAAATGGCTTTCTTCTTGCCACTCTTCCATAAAGCCAGATTTGTGCAGTGTACGGCTGATTGTTGTCCTATGGAAAGACTCTCCCACCTCAGCTGTAGATCTCTGCAGTTCATCCAGAGTGATCATGGGCCTCTTGGCTGCATCTCTGATCAGTCTTCTCCTGTTTGAGATGAAAGTTTAGAGGGACAGCCGGGTCTTGGTAGATTTGCAGTGGTCTGATACCCCTTTCATTTCAATATGATTGCTTGCACAGTGCTCCTTGGGATGTTTAACGTTAGGGAAATCTTTTTGTATCCAAAACTTCTCCACAACAGTATCACGGTCCTGCCCGGTGTGTTCCTTGGTCTTCATGATGCTCTCTGCACTTTAAACAGAACCCTGAGACTATCACAGAGCAGGTGCATTTATACAGAGACTTGATTACACACAGGTGGATTATATTTATCATCATTAGTCATTTAGGACAACACTGGTTCATTCAGAGATACTCACAGAACTTCTGGAGTGAGTTTGCTGCACTGAAAGTAAAGGGGCCGAATAATATTGCAAAAAAGCATTAATGCTATCTACAATACATGAAAAAAACGTTGAGGTTCTTAGTTCACATGTTTTGATAAAAAATGTTTAAGCCATCCCCGACTTTCAACGGGACCCCAAATGCAGATGGTCCTTCACTATTCCTACCTCTCTTTTGTGTCCAGTTTAGACTTCTCAATTGGGTCATCCGACCTCCATAATCCAGAGAGAAAAAGGCACCAGCTTAATAAACACACCGCACTGGTCTAGTAACCTGTGGAGATGGGTGGGGTGCAGAAAACCAAAATGGAGACATCCACTCCTCCCTGTAAAAGCAATATATGCCAAGTGCAACGTATAGTTTTGCACAAAAAAACATTTCTGAAAAACGCACAATGTGAACACCAGTGTACACTGACATGGCTGTGGTACATATATACACACTCCAATATCAGTAGTACACCATCAGCAAAAAGAGCTATCAAACATGGAAACTTGCAAAAAAAGCATTAATGCTATCTAGAATACATGAAAAAAAAAAGTCGGGGATGGCTTAAACATTTTTGATCAAAACATGTGAACTAAGAACCTCAAAGTTTTTTTCATGTATTGTAGATAGCAGTAATGCTTTTTTGCAGGTTTCCATGTCGTTGAATAATTTTGCACGCCCCACTTTTCAGTTTTTTATTTTTTACAAAAGTTTAAAATATCCAATAAATTTCATTCCACTTCTCAGTTTTTGTCCCACTTGTTGTTGATTCTTCACAAAAAAAATTAAATTTGATATCTTTGTTTGAAGCCTGAAATGTGGCAAAAGGTTGAAAAGTTCGAGGGGGCCGAATACTATCGCAAGGCAATGTACTAATGATCACTGTTGTGGAAACTCCATTTATTGCACTAGGGTGCGCTGTCTCTTGTCTCCCTCTCCCTATCTTCTTTTATCTGACATTGATGGTATATCCTAAAGAAGTGTCATCAATATTTGTAATGGCAAAACCCCTTTAAGCTCTGGTCATATTTTTAAATAACTTGGAAAAGCCCTTTAATAATAGAGCTGATTGGCTAGCGATCAAAAATGTCACAAGGAATTTCGTAAGCTTAACGCCTGTAATGATTTATGTACCAACTCAGACCAACTCAGAATATAGAATATCAACATTGTGTTTGTAATATTTAAAAATGAATCCATACTTGTAAGAATTGAATCCCTGCCAATGATGAGACTTCTTTACATGCCAGACTGTGGCCGTGTCATCAGTGCTTAAAATCTTATGCTTAAACATTTCAAAGTCTTAAGTGATTATCAATGAAATATTGGACGTATGTATTGTAAAGTGAGGCTCACCTGCTGTGTTTGAAATCCCTCTCGTTTGGTTGGTTTATTTCTTTAATCAATACTGTGTATTAAATACAATGTTTACCACTTTTACATTACTCTGCAATGACATGGTGCTGAAATTAAACTCCAAATGTGCAGAAGAGGGATTTAAAATGATAGACATGCACTATGAGAAATTAGCTGTGGACATAAGGAAATTCATAGCTATATCTACCGTGTTTCCCCGAAAATAAGACTCCCCCCGAAAGTAAGACATAGCAGAAATTTTGTTGAATTCCCTAATATAAGTCACCCCCGAAAATAAGACATAGCGGAAATCATTAGAGGGTTGAAGGACCTGTGAAGGGAGGTCATGTGACTGTGATGTCACCACAGGTCCCGAACATCCAAAGGAGAGTAGACAAAGTACATGTAAGTAACAGAGGGAAGAGGGGGGAGAACAGAGCAATGATACTGACACACACATCTCACAGGATGGCTGATGGGGCATGCTGGGACTTCTAGTTCTACAAGTCCCAGCATGTCACATTTGCCATCCTTTGAGATAAGTCACTGCAGCTGCCATAAAATGTCCTTTACATACATATATCCTATGGTTTGTGACTTTAAACTTACTTTGAGATATATATATATATATATAATATATATATATATATATATATATATATATAATAATAATATAAACACGATATAAAACACACACACACACACACTGTCTTATTTTCGGGGAAACAGGGTAATGCTGCAGTTTTATATCCATGTAAAAAGGATCTGTCATCACAACTTACATGTCTGTTGTAGTAATTTTTTGTACACCCTGTGAAAAAGGCTGTAGCATCTTCTCTTCATACTCTGCATTGTACTGTTCTTCCGTTATTCCTCCTTGAACTGTATGAGTAAGCAGACAACCAGCTATGGCCATTTTCCTCTCAAATAGGGTTTGTTCCTATACATCTGATACCAGTGACACTGGGTGAACAGTCAGGGTGTATAGGATCATGACCATTTGACCAAATATAAAATCAGATATTTCCAGTAGGGATACCTGAGGAACAGAACAGAAAATAAGAAGAGATCCACTAGAATTTTTATTTCATGGGAAGTGTATGGTCGAGTCACATTATTATGACCACCAGCTAATATCCTGCGAAACCGCTGTGTGAACCATGTGGACAGCAGCTATTAACTCAAGTAGGTTCTGGCAGGTTATTACAGGTGTCTGGAGCCATGCTAAGTGCAGTGCATCCCACAGCTGCTGAAGGGTGTGTGGGGAGGATCTATACAGCAAACAAGATAATTGAGATGTTCCCACAGATGTTTAAATCTGGGGAAATAGGAGGCCAGGGTAGTACTTGGAAGTCTTGATCATGCTTCTCCAACCAATGCTGGACATTTCTAGGCTGCCAGAAAGAGATGCCAGCCTCACCAGGCTCCCTATCGGAGCGATCTCACCTCTGTTATGTGAGAAGGAGAGTAGCCAGGCAGGGCCGGTGCGCACGGAGTCCCCGAGCACTTCTGAGAGCCTGCTGCACAGGGCAGGCAGGAGTCACTTCCAGCTGCGCTCCACGCTGTGCCTGCGTAGCCGCGATCCTCTTCACATATGTCGTGCGGGCTGAAAGGTGGCTGTGTGCTGCAGGCGCCGTCCGCACTCGAACACCGGACCGAGGAGTCGCGGGCGGGAGATGAATGCGCGCCGCAGTCTGTGCCCGGGATTTGGATGTCCGCGCCTCCAGGAAGCACACGGGCCTCCGCAGCTGGTTCGCGTCGGCGGACAGGTATGAGTATGAGTGGTCTCCTGTGTCCGCAGCGGTGGGTTCTGCGGCAGGTACTGCGCGGTATATGGCGGCAGGGGGGTCAGCAATCCTCCCGAGGCGGGAACCGTTCACCCACCGAGGCAAGGGTAATGGCGGAGATGTATGGCACTCCTGGACCTCCGGGAAGTTTTAGAACCGTCTCCGCAGTGGTCACTGTTCACCAGGCTCACAAGATGTTCTACGGTGGTCCTTTTCAGCCCTTGAGAAATGGCTAGGAGACCTTAATTAGAGCTGGGAGAGACGGAGCTCAGATAAGAGGCGGCCATCCTGGATAGTCCCGCCCCCGGAAGTCCAATGCTGGACATTTCTAACTGTGTGACACGCCACATTGTCTTGCTGGAAGATCCTATACCCCCAGGGAAGACCATCAGCTTGTAGCATGTATATGGTCTGCAAGGTTGGATTTATTCCCAAATCGGTTAAGAGTGCCTTCCATATGGAAGACTGGACCCTGAAAATGCCACAAAAACCTTCCCCAGACCACAATAGTGCACCAAAAGATTGTGTTCTTCCAGCAATGGTTGTTGGGTGTTTGTTGTATGAGGTTCCTTACCTGGCTTGATAACATCGATTTGTTCAATGAAGCAGAAAACATGACACAGAGAAGGCAACCCTTTGCCAATCAGTGGAGGTCCAATTCTGATACTGCCTCAAAAATGGAAGCTTTTTTGTAGAAGCAACTTTATCAGAGGTGCAGTGGTCATCTATCTGCTTTGGAGCCCCATAAGCAATTGGGTTTTCTGAACTTTTATTTAAGACACATGGTTCCTTTTCGCAGTGAGCTGCTCTGCTGTAATGTATCGGTCCACCATCGCACTTCTTCGGCACGTGTTGCTCCACATTTTCACATCATTTATTCACAATGTTGCCACTAGTCCACACGCTACACTTCACCACAGCACTGAACACTTCATAAACTGCATAGTTTCTGGAGTACTGCCACTCTTGTGCCCAAAAACCAAAAATCAGCCTTTTTTGCAACTCCAATAAATCACCAGTTTTAGCCATGATCGCAATGAGAGATGTGTGCAGGCATTCTATCATACACCTTATATGCACACCAAGCCAGCTCATATCACAGTAATTCCTTCATGAGCTACATACTGCTGATGTTAAAAGTAGGAAGGGCATAATAATACTCACCGGTGTAAGTATTTGCTTAAACTGTCAAAACCTCCTTAAAGGGGTTTTGCCAAGAAGTCAGTTCCTTACCTGTTATCTGATCAGGAGACAAAATTAACTCCGCTTGCTGAGTCACGGGGAGGGGGAGGAGGGTCTGAGCAGAAACAAGCAGTGCCAGGGAGCATCTACAATGTTTACACGAATAATTAAATAGAACCAGTGGATTCTCTATACAAAAGACAGGATATTTCTCCACAGTCCCTTGCTAGCTCCTTCATGTTCCCTGTCATCAGAGAAGAAGTGCAGACGGGCCAGATCAGCTCCTGGTTGTGTCTAATGTAAACTATCAGGTAATTACATTAGAACCAGTGGATTCTCTATACAAAAGACAGGATATTTCTCCACAGTCCCTTGCTAGCTCCTTCATGTTCCCTGTCATCAGAGAAGAAGTGCAGACAGGCCAGATCAGCTCCTGGTTGTGTCTAATGTAAACTATCAGGTAACTAAGGGCATGGAGAGAAAGCTGTAGCTCTCAGAGGCTTCACTTTTTGTAATCACATATATTTAGAAAAGTGATTAAATACCCATTTTGGAAGATCCCACGTCAACATTACATTGTGGTAAAACCCCTTTAAGTTGTAAAGCTTTTAAAAGGAATCTATCACCAATTTTTTATACTAATTAAAACAAGATACTGATACATATTCTTTTTTTCTTAGTCATTTTTAGCTACTGACTGTAGATTTTGTTTTATTCTGCTTTCTGTATATCATTATTGAGGCAGCCATCTTACCTGAGCTACTTTTAACAGCATTTAGAGAGATGCTTTACAACAGCTATAGGCGCTTACAACTCATTGACCTCTACAGGAGAGTTTTCTAGACCTGATCTGTGACCTGGCAAGAGGTCACGTTGGAGGGAGTGGGAGAGGATGAACTGTGACCATCTCCTATTGTGACTTTCAGTGTAATTCTGCCCGTGCTGATAATGGAGACTGCTGAAAATCTTTCTCTACAGAACATGAAGCGTCATACTATTATAAGGCCTGATGGCCAAAGTGAAAACTACTGCAGGATTTCAGGATTTTTTAATAATATTAATATAGAGAATTAAAAAAAAAACTCAAAAATTCAAAAACAATGTGTTTAGTATAAAAATATGAGTAGAACAGTAAGGCTATGTTCACACGGCTCATTCACACTGCAATTGCGGGACGGATTTCACCCCGTAATTACGGCATGTGCCATGCATCGGAGAGGGGGGCTCATAGACATCCATTATCCACGGCGTGTATCACGTATCTATGAGAACGGTGGATTACCTTAATGCCTGGGACAGATTGCAATACAGCTGAAATCCGTCCCAGAATCATCCGTGTGAACATCCCCTAAGGGTATGTTCACACGACTTGGATGCGGTTTTCGGAGTGTTTCCACTCACAAAACAGCATCAAAACCTTTCCTGAAACACGCTTCTTCAGCAGAGGTTTTGGACGTGTTTCTCAATGCATTTTTGGCCGAGGTTTTCACCTATACAAATTAATAGCCAGGTCAAAAAACACGTCAATAAACATGCCTAAAACACACTTAAAGAATTGACATAAAACTTCTTTTTCAGTGCCCAAAACGGCTTCCAAAGAAGCACGTAAGAGCCTTGTTGTGTGGAAACTACAATGCTGTTTACATAGGAATCAACTAAATGATCAGAGTGCAGTTTGGTCGCTGCTTCAGGTGCGGAAACGTTCCAAAAATCGCTATTTCTCCAGGATGCCGCACTCCTTAGTTCAGTAAGTAGTACCGGGCTGCATGCAGAGGGATAACCAGTCCCATGTGCAAATCTCAAGAAATAAATCTACAGCACACCATGGATTTATGATGCAAAAGGGATTAGGAGTTTATTTACATAATGAGAAAGACAGTTCATCAATGGTTCAAGACAGCATAAGCAAATATGTAGCAAGGAGAAGTCAGACCAATTATATGAACATTTTCAGCAAAAGCCTTCTTCAGGTGTGTCTGTAGGAATGCAAGTGTGGATGTACTGAAGCTGAACCGCGTCCAAAACAGCATCCAAATAAGCCGTGTGAACATACCCTAAGTGATTCCCGTTAGCAACTAGTGTGTCTCTGTTTATATCTTGTTATACAGTGGGTATGGAAAGTATTCAGACCTCTTTAAATTTTTCACTCTTTCTTTCATTGCAGCCATTTGGTAAGATCAAAAAAGTTCATTTTTTTTGCTGATTAATGTAAACTCTGCCCCCCCCCCTCCCCATCTTGAAAGGAAAAAAACAGAAATGGAGACATTTTTTCAAATTTATTAAACAAGAAAAACTGAAATATCACATGGTCATAAGTATTCAGACCCTTTGCTCAGTATTGAGTAGAAGCACCTTTTGAGCTAGTACAGCCATGAGTCTTCTTGGGAATGATGCAACAAGTTTTTCACACCTGGATTTGGGAATCCTCTGCCATTCTTCCTTGCAGATCCTCTCCAGTAACTTCAGGTTGGATGGTGAACGCTGGTGGACAGCCATTTTCAAGTCGCTCCATTGGGTTTAGTTCAGGGCTCTCGTCTCATCAAACCAGATAATCTTATTTCTCATAGTCTGGGAGTCCTTTATGTGTTTTTTTGCAAACTGTATGGGGCTTTCATATGTTTTGCACTGAGGAGAGGCTTCCGTCAGCACACTCTGCCATAAAGCCCGGACTGGTGGAGGCTGCAGTGATAGGTGACTTTGTGGAACTTTCTCCCATCTGCATCTCTGGAGCTCAACCATAGGGATCTTGGGGTTCTTCTTTACCTCTCTCACAAAGGGTCTTCTCCCACGATTGCTTATTTTGGCTGGACGGCCAGGTCGAGGTCCATTTAAGGATTATAGGGTCCACTGTGCTCTTACGAACCTTGAGTGCTGCAGAAACTCTTTTGTAACCTTGGCCAGATCTGTAACTTGCCACAATTCTCTCTGAGCTCCTTGAGTAGTTCCTTAGACCTCATAATTCTCATGTGCTCTGACATGCACTGTGAGCTGTGAGGTCTTACATAGACAGGTGTGTGCCTTTCCTAATCAAGTCCAGTCAGTTTAATTCAACACAGCTGGACTCCATGTAACAGCATATGCGTTAAATATAAGTGTCACAGCAAAGGGTCTGAATACTTTTGACCATGTGATATGTCAGTTTTTCTTGTTTAATAAATTTGCAAAAATATCTACATTTCTGTTTTTTGTCCTTTCAAGCTGGGGTGCAGAGTGTACATTAATGAGCAAAAAAAAAGAACTTTTTGGATCTTTCTAAATGTCTGCAATGAAATAAATAGTGAAAAATGTAAAGCGGTCTGAATACTTTCCGTACCCACTGTAACTGCTAGGACTGAAATATTTAGTTTAGGGTAGAAGACTTTGAAGTCAAAAAATTTGTGTGAATAGTCAACTTTATTGGATGCCATTAGAGATGTTAGAGAGTTTCAAACATTGTTTTGTCACTAACATGCAGTTTACTGTATTGTGTCCTTTTCTTACAAACACATAAATGATTCTGGATGTTGGAATCACTGTCTTCTTACCACATCTATTTAAAGTATTTAGAGAACCTACTTTCTTTGTAGAACAGATTTAATTATCAGCTGACATCATCATATTCTATATTTGACACCTAGTGTCAGGTAAAACACGGTCAGATAATTCAGTGTGACCAGCCTGCATAGGCCATCAAATATTTAACAGTGCAGTTGAATTTTTTCCATCCTTTCCTTTATTTTTAGCTACTTGCCCTGATAACATGTAACAATAAATCACTGAAATGATGTCGTTTCTAAATTTACCTTAACCTTCTTCATCAGTGAACACAATGCTTTATATTCTCCTGGCCTCCCTCTGCAAAGATTATATAGAATCAACTTGATTTATCTGTAGAATAAACGGGAATATTCAGGAAATTCCAAAACGGAGAACTGTGTAGACTTAAATACATGTGAGGATCACAAGAGCATGTGCTTTTCTTCAAATGTATTCCTTTTAAATATAAAAAATATTACTCTCCATTATTATCAGTATTGCAGGGTGGCTTATATAATGACCTACATAAAGGCAGATAACACGCTCTGTACTCTATATATAGGGGTTAACCATTTCACTGTAAGGCTACGTCCACACAGCAGAGATAAAATACTCAGTATTTTACACTCTGTATTCGTTTTCTGCACAGGTTTTTGTCCCATTTTTTTTGTCGTGGTTTGCTTGATTTTTGACGTATCATTCAATTGAACAGCATTATAATCTGCTGTTGAAATGCGACAGATTATAAATTTTTTGAGCCGGATATCAGATTTCAAATCCCACCTCAGAAAATCCGATCTGTGTAGACTACAACTCGGATTTTCTATTGAGGTAAATGGGGATGATTTGCAGATTCTGAATACCAAATCCACTTAAAAATCCAAAAGAAGGTCACTGTCATGTAGACCTAGCTGAAGCCTTGATAGGAGACTAAGCATGTGAACATGTCCTCAGTGTGGATTCTGCACCTAATTCCTGACATCCCACTGGTAATACAAGCACATAGGCCATTTTATACTCCATTGAAGTGTTCTGTAAAAATCTGTCTGGAATAAGAAACTGCAAAGCTGAAAATCCACAGAATCTGCTGACACGTTCTTATGCAAGTTTAAATTTCTGCAGCAGATTTTCACAAAAATCCACAGCCGGTTTGCCAAAAGGCTAATCCAGCCGATGTGACCATAAGGCGACATGTATGAACGGGGCTGTGCCAGAAGTCTGGCATTCACTATAGGTTTAAATGACCCGCACGCCAATATCAGGCACATTACAGAGCACCCATGGCACTTTGTTATGCGCCTGATTTCGGGAGGGCGTGCGTGAGGCAGGGTGCACTAGAACAGTACAAAGCTATAGATTTATATCTTCAGTTATGGCAATTCCAGGCATATTACTGCTAAAACAGGTAAACCACTTTGAAAGTGGTTTACCTGAGCCAGAAATGTAAATTCAGCGCCAGAATGCGCCTGATTTATAACCTGCAGTAGAGGCGGTTAATAAATCAGGCGCATTCTACACTAATATTATGCGCTGAAAAATTGGCGTCACCCATACTCTTAAAAGGGGTATTCTTTCATTTGGACAAATGCGACTGTAGGTTAATTACATACGGAACACCAGTACAGCAATAATACTGCATCCAAATTACTTATAATTGACATATTCCCCTTATGTGCTCTTCCTCAGAGCAGCAGATTTGGGTTTTGCTTCAGCAGCAGTCCAGATTAGTAGCCGACTACAGTTCCCATCATGCATTGCTGATATCTGTTCAAGGCTGTTCTCTCTCTGTATTCCCCAGGCTGCTGAAGAGCAAACCTCTACCCTCTTGTTCATCTTATGCTGTGCTCCCCCAGTGCTGTGCCACTTACATTGGTTCCTAGCTAAATCCCCTGCTGCTTCATAGATACATTGCTAAGGTGACCAAAGGTTTTGGGAGCGAAAGAGGGATGCATGCTGATACGGTCTTGTTACAGACGAGGAGTGCCCAAAAAACGTTTCATCTGACTTTACCTTGCAGTGGTGCTTTCAACAGTAGATCTGTCCACACCACTATTCCTTTTTAAAAACTAAAATTTAAAAATGTCCTATCTTATCTCCCGCTAAGCCAACTTTGCAGACGTGTAGGCTCGGTGCTGTAACAACTTATCATGTGGACACCCGCAGAGCTGTACACACAGTTACAGGTGGATAATAGGAAAGACAAGACTGCTGTGACTGCTGAGCTTTCAGCTCTGTGAGATAGGCGGTATATGGAGTGTCCCACCAGGACATTCTACCGGGCAGTGTTACACCCAGTCTAAGGCGAGACTGTCCTGCATGACGTCTGGTCTCCTTATATCCCCGATCTAAGCTAATGATGGGATTATTGATGCTCACAGCTTCCTGATGCTTCTGATTTACATATCTACCCAGTTATCTAATGAGGCATCATCTGCTGAGTAACTAGCTAGATACATTACTGTTCAGGATTATAGGAAAGCTGGGGGATACCCTCCTTGCAAACTTATGACAGCCATATGGGATGCGCCCAGCATTGCCATGATGCTGATTTACACATCTACCGAGTTATCCAGTAGTGCATCAACTACTGGGTATATAGGTACATTTCTGGTCAGGATTATAGGAAAGCTAGGTGATATCCGGAATGCAAGCTAATGATGGGTATATTGATGAACCTAGCATTCTGATGCTTCAGAATTACACATCTAACCAGTTAACTAGTGAGGCATCACCTGCTGGGTAACTAAGTTCATTTGTGTTCAGGATTATAGGAAAGCTGGGTCATGGTCCTAATCTGAGCTAATGATGTCAGTATTGGATACACCCAGCATTGTCATGCTTCTGAAGTGCACATCTACTAGCTGTGCATCACCTGCTGGCTAACTTGGTAGGTAAATTTGTGTTTAGGAAAAGCTAGGTGATATCTAGTCCTAGACGTGCTCTCAGAGTAGTACTGCTCTGTCACTAGAGAGCTCCACTGTTAGCAAACCAACCAACAATGCTGCCTCTACCCTGTGTCAGTCACTGCATTGGTTGCCCATCCAGTACAGAATACAACATAAACTAATCACTCTCACTCATAAAGCTCTCCACAGTGCTGCACCCCCATACATCTCCTCCCTCATCTCTGTCTACCACCCTGCCCGCTCTCTCCGCTCAGCTACGGACATCAAACTACAGACTACAATCATCCGAACCTCCCATGCCGTCTTCAAGATTTTGCACGTGCTGCACCCGTTCTCTGGAACATCCTACCACGTACCATCAGGCACAACCCCAAACTTTGCAGTTTTAAGAGTGTCCTGAAAAAACATCTTCTCAGGCAGGCCTACCAAAACCCCTAATTGTTAACCCCCACCTTCTATCACACACATTTGTCACTCCCTACACTAGGGCACTCACAGGCACTTATCTGTATATAGATGTACAGTCATGGTGACAGGTTCACCAAATTTTTTATGTAAACCTCCCATATTTATAAAGCATGGTTGGGCCAATTGTAAATTTAGCACTTCTCCCCCTTTGTTTCCCCCAGGCACCCTCTTAGATTGTAAGCTCTTGCGAGCAGGGCCCTCAGACCTTGTGTCTCATCTGTAAGTAGCTCTCACTGTGTAATGTCTGTCTTTTGTCTGTAATTATACCCTCTACATTGTAAAGTGCTGCGAAATATGTTGGAGCTATATAAATAAAGATTATTATTATATTATTATTACTCCATTCTGTTACTACTGAGGTCCGCTGTGAGTAAACCAACCAATCAACTGTATGGGGAGAGGCGGTTAGTATTCAAATAATCCAACAAGCCAATCAGGACTGTAATTACGCTGTAATGGTACTGCTCCAATTTCCGCCTAGTGAAGAAGTGAAATAATAAAACAAATGCAGAGCTCATCCTACTAGAGACGCTCGTTCTTAATAGGGTCCAGGACTCAGAATTCCCAATTCTCTCTGCTCGGATCACCGTCGGCTTGTATCTCATAGATCCTGCGTCACTGAAGAAATTCGGTAATATCCAGCACTTTATTGTGACCACATAACAAAACAGAGAAAGATATAAAATGACTGACGCGTTTTGGGCTCTACAGAGTCCAGGTTCACATCCACTGTGCCATTTATTTAACGTTCATTAAAACCAATCAGATTGCAATACTTAAGGGTGCATCAACACAGCTGTGGGCGCAGTTAAACATTTTAACCAGTGTCAGGAGGGATCAATGAGTACGTTTTCTATGCCATTAAACGAGTAGAGAAGACGAGACTGGGGAAGAAACAAGTAAGGCTATGGGAGGCTTATTGGATCCTAGAACTGCAAGCTAGATTTCCACAGAGATTACTTTTTAAAAATGATTTATTGTATATTTGTTATTATTACGAAAATCTATATAACAGTATTAGAAGCCATGCCATTAAATAGTCAGTGTATGTATTCGCTAAGGTTTAGAAATTAAGGGGTTAAGCAAAGATGTGTTGATGCACTCTTAAAGGGATTGTCTCACTACAAGGATTGCTTTTTATGTTAAAGATCTTGCAAAAACAAGTCACTTTGCAATAGGTGTCCATTAACAGTATCCTACCTATTCTGAGATATCACCTCTTGTATGGGCTGCATCAGCTCCTCAGGTCACTATAGCTACAGACCTGTTTGATCTATCCTGATAGGCTGTCAGCAGTGGTTGCTAGAGCTACAGATCAGGCTTATACTGCAGCCTAGTGGAAGCCAGTAACACACCCCTGAATTCAAAATGAAACCAAGAAAACAGGACTGAGGTGAGATGACTCAATGTAGTGAGACAACCCCTTTAAGTATTGCTATCTGATTGGTTTTAATGAAAGTTAAATAAGTGTGCACAACGGATGTGAACCGCTGTGAACAAGGACTCTGTAGAGGCGGAAACGTGTCAGTCACTTTATATATTTCTCTGTTTTATAATGTGATCACAATAAAGTAAAAAAGGATATTACTCTGATGGATATGACTGAAATTCTTCAATGATGCAGGATCTATTGAAGAAGTATTCCATCCAGTCAGAGGAAAAGGGAGGGAGTGATGAGGATGGTGGGAGATGTGGAGCTGCAGACGGCTGCGGAGCTGTATACCCTTTTACAGGTGAACTAAGCCAATAATAGGGAAGACTAGGCGAATGCTGAGTTCCCAGCTCTGTGATATGAAAGTGGGACATTGAGCTTCCCGCCGGGACAGCGGTCCAAGGCTGTAGACTCAGAGTCGGTGCCTATTTACAGGAGTCGGAGTCGTCATAAAATGGACCGATATATAATTCGTTGGTCCAGTTAATTCGATGCAGTGCAAATAGCAAGAGGAATTGGGTCCGGCAAGTGCTACTGATCCCTGATCTTCAGCCTCATCACATGAGGAGTGTAATTGATGACATGGAGCAGGCAAAGCGCTGCCCCAGGGGAAAAGATTCTGCTCCCATGGCAAAGTTTTTTACCTGCTTTCAAGAAGTAGAAGAGTTCAACCATTCATCAAAACTGACTGTGGCTGAGGCAATTCCTTTATACCCTGACACTGTTAGAGATGTTGTCCCTATGGTCAACGCTTTGCTCCCAACCCAAGTTAGTGTAGAGAGGCCGTTCTCTAAACTGGAAATAATGAGATCAGATGTGAGGTCATGTATGCAGGATCTGATGGAGGCGATACTATTTCTCAGAACAAATTCAGAGACTCCACAAATGTTCCTGCAGTGTTTTACATATTGACAATTTTTTTGTGTTCTAAAGTCATATCCAATAAATATATTTTACACTGACAAGCAAAATGGTAACAATGTTTTAAACTTGGGACTTTCAGGCTCCATATCTCACCATCCACTACAGCTTCGTACATGAGGCTACTGTAATTTTATAGACAATCCTCATTACTTAAACATAAATTTGACTTGCAAGTATTTAGCATCTGCTTAGTTCTGCAGATTCTTTCCTGTAACTGCATTGTTACTGTTTTTTCCTAAAAATCAAAATGATAATTTTTATTATTTTGTTAGTATTTGGGAAATACACCTTTTGGTTTTCTATACTGCCTGAATCCTTCTGGGCTCTGGGCTCAAGCATGTCTTGACCAAAATCTGATCCCAGGTCTCTTCTACACATTCCAGGCAGTAAAGAGAAGGTGATACAGCGGTACCAGAAGTATGTAAAATCCAAGATTCTTTATTGTAAATTCATAAAAGCCAGGTAACCCAACAAAGCATAGCAAAAAGACCCTGTCAGCGAAGCCGACGCGTTTCAGGTGAACAAGTCACCCTTAATCATGGAATGCTAAATACACCACAAAGACTGATATATATACTAAAATAAACAAGATAATCCCCCGCTCACCTGTCTTCAGTGGCTCGCGCCGCCAGACGCCAATTACGCCCACTTCCGGTATACAGACTATTGGAGAAAGGAGCTGGCACTGGACGCCAGCGCACCATGCAACGTCTCCAGGAAGTGACGCGCCTGGTGACGGAAGTGGCGTAAGTTAACCAATGGAATGATGCGACGCGCCAGGCGGCATCTCCGGAAATGATACCCACCGTAGTCATGGTAATAGGTACCTACCGGCACAGCTTCACCAGGGGAGGAGGGACCGAAAAAACATCACAGCGCCAATCCCCCAATGGCAAAACGCCGACCGGGAGCCAGCCGCTAAAGACAGAGAGCAGAGCATAAGAGTAATATAAAAACTCTACATGCAAAGAGTTGGCATACAATATTAACAACAAGCTATAGATCGGGACAATTCTACAATAATGCTACATATAATAGATGTTAAAATAATCAGTGTATGAATCATACCCTTCAATATATATTTGAGAAAAGCATTATCTAAGATACAGGTAATACCAGTGATTAACCCAAAGGGAAAATACATATGATACATCTTTGTATATGAGGATACTGTAATTTTATATACAGTCATCTTACATATCTTATACATAAATTTGACTTGCAAGTATTTAGCATCTGCTTAGTTCTGCAGATTCTTGTCATGTAACTGCATTGTTACGGTTTTGCTCCTAAAAATCAAAATCCACCTTTTGGTTTTCTATACTGCCTGGAATCCTTCTGGGCTCTGGATCAGATTCAAGCATGTCTTGACTAAAATCAGATCCCAGATCTCCTCTACACATTCCCAATGTTGGTGCAGACTGGACTTGGATACAAATACAGCTTTTTCTTCAACTCTACCCACAAGTGTTCAAAAGATCAAAACATTGTTACCCTTTTGCTTGTCAGTGTCTGTTCTACCTAAATAGCTTGATTATTGTATAATAAGGTGATAAACAGCCTGATGTTACCATTTTACTACAGTAAAGTTATCACTTAAACATGCGCCGTGTATGAGGGAGTCAGGAGTCGGAGGTTTGGGAAATTGAGGACTTGGAGTCTGAGTCGGGGCTTTGGCTTGCCGACTCCACAGCCCTGCAGCGGACAGCGTGACACCTGGTCAAAGGCGGGATGTCTGGATTCCTTAGAATTGCTCACCTTTCTAGTGCTAGAACTGAGCATGCCTGACCAGAAAGCTGAAACAGAAGGTTGTATCCCTTTACAACACGCCACAAACATCACATTTTGAGCCAGTTATTGGAGAGTGATTATGTGGGGAAACTACTGAAAATATTTAATCACTATGTAATGAATATTTTTACTTAATAATACATGCTTTCAATAGGTGTCCAGTTTTGTGTACCTGAATACCCCTTTAAGGTATTACGCGCTAACTTGGTATGCGCAAGCATTTTGTCATATTCTGTGTAGTTACATACAATAACAAAGGGTAGAAACACATTCCATAGCAAAATGTTGAATCTCAGCACCATGAATGTAGCAAAAATTCCAACGGTTTAAAAAATCTTCCTAATTTATTCCAAAATAGTTAAAATGTTGTATTCTCTGCACAAAGTCCAAGGTGAAAGGCCTGAAACGAGTCTCATGGACTTTGTAAAGAGAATATAATGATATTTTAACTTTTTGGGAATAAAATATGAGGATTTTTTTTAAACAGTGTGAATTTTTGCTATATTCATGGTACTGCGATTCAACACTGCTATGGAACATATTTGAGATCCTGGGGTAATCTACGCGCACCTTCATAAGCCGGCAGGTGAGCAGTACAATTTCAGGTAGAAAACCTTGTCAGGTCTTTCTTACGTGGCTCTTGCACTTTACGGAATCGAACGTTCTACATCCAAGTTTTCGGAACGATCAGACTCTGAAACCCGTAGTGCACACGTGTCAAACTGCGGCCCTCCAGCTGTTGGGAAACTACAACTCCCATGATGCATTTATATAATCTATAACAGTGGGCATGATGGGAGTTGTAGTTTCCCAACAGCTGAAGGGCCGCAGTTTGACACCCCTGCCGTAGTGTCACCTGACGCAGAAGCTGTATTCCCTCTTGCTTGGTCAAGCAAACCCAAGGATTTATTTGGCCTGGCCTGTTGCTAGCAGCAACGTTCTTATCCATTGCCATTGTAGCACCTTGGGGAGCCCTGATCACTTCTAGGAACTACTGTGTGTTGCATCCATATATGTTGCAGGCTTCATTGCCGCAGGGTAGGAATTGTGTTGCTATAACAACAGCCTTGGAAGAACAGTTATTAGAAATAATCAGCTTCGTTTCAGCCTGAAATAGCTGATAGTATAAAGCAATAGACCACGCTAAGACGCTCTAGAAAATTGTAAATACAAAGATAGTCACTTTTGTTGAGGCGCAAAAACAATAAAGTCATTGTGTAAATGATAATAGAGTATGTGCACAGACAAAAGCTTCTAGATTTTGGTAAAATTTCCGTGTGACCTAAAGCAAAACAAAACCTAACCAGTGAATGGATACCTGAGGTTTCCTATTGTAAAGTTAACACATTTAGCCATTAATTAGTCAGATTTTTTTTCTCCAGAAGTACAAGCCACTAATGATATTTACTGCGGCCATTATATAAGTGGTCTCTTCTAGCTTTTTCTAGTTTCCTGAATAGCAGACCAACCCAGATATGCAGCGCTGTATTAATTTGGTTGACATTGATAGTGAAGGGATTCATGGATAGACTCCTGATGGACTAGTCTTCTATGAAAGTGAATGGATTAACAGGCACACATCTGAGTCATTTACGTGGTGCCCAATGCTTTATTCACAGGCACCAGTTAGGTCTCGTCCACAGCTAGGATGACAGGAACTGAGAAGGTAGGGATCCTCAACAAGAATGTAGTATCCAGCAAGGTAAGTTTGGTTATGATATAAAAACAAGGTTCATACAAAAATAAAACATATGCCGAGGGCAACAGGTGACAAAATGCTTACGCGTTTCAAACGTGATCATTCTTATTCATAGCATAGGTGTCATTCATAGTTTCTATGAATAGGAACGGTCACGTTTGAAACACGTAAGCAGTTTGTCGCCTGTTTCCCTTGGCATGTGTTTTATTTGTGTATGGAATAAAAAGCTTTTTTTATATTTTAACCAAACTTACATTGTTGAGCACTAAATTTTTACCATTTGAGAGAAAATAATCAGTGCAGGGTCTAATGGTGCAACAGAGATGTGTGAACTGTTTTTTAGGGAGTAGGGGGTAGGGATCCTGCCATAGGGACAGCCAGGGATAGGAGTATGGTCACAAAACACTAGTGTGAGTATCCAGGTACTGGCATGTACTTGCAAAGACAAATTTGGCGTGTGTGTGTATGTATGTATGTATATATTAATAAACTATATGCCATAAATGCATGGACAGGCTTACACTTACAGACTCAAATGCACCGCACTGTACTCTGCTTTTCTGAACGGACATAAGGGAGACTCTAAGTCAGGGGTGGGCAATTAATTTTCCCATCGGGCCGCATGAAAAAGTGCGATGCTTTTGGAGGGCCGGACTTATAAAAACATACGGTGAACGGGGAAAAAAAAAAGTTTTTTGGGTGATTATTTTTGTTGAAACTTACTGGGGGATGTATCTATATACCTGCCTTACTCATGGTACACAGTAAGGCAGGTATATACAGCTCTCCTCAGTAAGGTAGGTATGTAGATGTATGTCCCCTCATTCTGGCAGGTATATACAGCTCCCCTCAGTCAGTTAGGTATATAGATATAGGTACCCGCAGGCAGATATATAGATAGATACAGCTTCCCACAGGCAGATATATAGATAGATACAGCTCCCCACAGGAAGGTATTTTAGATACAGCTCCCCACAGGCAGGTAATAGATAGGTACAGCTCCCCTCAGGCAGGAATATAGATAGGTACAGCTCCCCTCAGGCGGGAATATAGATAGGTACAGCTCCCCTCAGGCGGGAATATAGATAGGTACAGCTCCCCTCAGGCAGGTATATAGATAGGTACAGCTCCCCTCAGGCAGATATATAGATAGGTACAGCTCCCCACAGGTAGGAATATAGATAGGTACAGCTCCCCACAGGTAGGAATATACACTCACCGGCCACTTTATTAGGTACACCATGCTAGTAACGGGTTGGACCCCCTTTTGCCTTCAGAACTGCCTCAATTCTTCGTGGCATAGATTCCACAAGGTGTTGCAACGATGCTCAATTGGTGCCAAGAAAATATTCCCCACACCATGACACCACCACCACCAGCCTGAACCGTTGATACAAGGCAGGATGGATCCATGCTTTCATGTTGTTGACGCCAAATTCTGACCCTACCATCCGAATGTCGCGCAGCAGAAATCGAGACATCATCAGACCAGGCAACTTTTTCCAATCTTCAAATGTCCAATTTCCATGAGCTTGGGCAAATTGGGCCTCAGTTTCCTGGTTCTTAGCTGAAAGGAGTGGAAACCCGGTGTGGTCTTCTGCTGCTGTAGCCCATCTGCCTCAAAGTTCGCCTTTACTGTGCGTTCAGAGATGCTCTTCTGCCTACCTTGGTTGTAACGGGTGGCTATTTGAGTCACTGTTGCCTTTCTATCGCTCGAACCAGTCTGCCCATTCTCCTTTGACCCTCTGCATCAACAAGGCATTTCCGCCCACAGGACTCCCGCTCACTGGATGTTTTTTCTTTTTGGGGACCATTCTCTGTAAACCCTAGAGATGGTTGTGCGTGAAAATCCAGAGATCAGCAGTTTCTGAAATACTCAGACCAGCCCTTCTGGCACCAACAACCATGCCACGTTCAAAAGGGACTCAAATCACCTTTCTTCCCCATACTGATGCTCGGTTTGGGAAATGCAGGAGTTGTCTTTGACCATGTCTACATGCCTAAAATGCACTGAGTTTTGCCGCCATGTGATTGGGCTGATTAGAAATTAAGTGTTAACGAGCAGTTTTGGGCAGGTGTTTCCTAATTTAAAATGGCCCGGGGAGTGTAGATAGGTACAGCTCCCCACAGGCAGGAATATAGATAGGTACAGCTCCCCACAGGCAGGAATATAGATAGGTACAGCTCCCCACAGGCAGGGAAAATAGATAGGTACAGCCCCTCAGCCAAAGGGAAAATAGATAGGGACAGTCCCCTCAGCCAGGAATATAGATAGGTACAGCTCCCCTCAGCCAGGAATATAGATGGTACAGCTCCCCTCAAGCAGGTATATTTAAGGCTCCAAACAGGCAGGTATATAGCTATTTAGGGCTCCATACAGGCAGGTATATAGCTATTTAGGGCTCCATACAGGCAGGTATATAGCTATTTAGGTCTTCCCACAAGCAGGTATATAGATAGGGCTTCCCAAAAGCAGGTATATAGACAGGGCTTCCCACAAGCAGGTATATAGATAGGGCTTCCCACAGGCAGGTATATAGACAGCTTTCCACAGGCAGGTATATAGACAGGGCTTTCCACAGGCAGGTATATAGACCGGGCTTTCCACAGGCAGGTATATAGACAGGGCTTTCCACTGGGAGGTATATAGACAGGGCTTTCCACAGGCAGGTATATTTGTCAGGGGGGGCTTTCCAAAGGCAGGTATATAGACAGGGCTTTCCACAAGCAGGTATATAGATAGGGCTTTCCACAGGCAGGCATATAGATAGGGCTTCCCACAGGCAGGTATATAGCTGCTTCCCCCAGGCAGGTATATAGACAGGGGCTTCCCACAGGCAGGTATATAGATAGGGCTTTCCACAGGCAGGTATATAGTTTTATGACCAAAATAACAAACACTAATACTCACCTTGGCTTACCTGTTTCCCGGCAGAGCGCGCTCATCTATCCGAGGAGCTTCCGGGGCTGGTGGGCGTGATGACGTCATGACGCCAGCGCCGGGACGCTCCTCCGTCAGCTCTTGGGCCCGCACAGAGTTATTACTCTGCGTGCGCCGAGGAGAGGCAGCGGCGCGGTGAGCGGAGTTCATCGCGTCGCTGCCTAATTCACCAGCAATAGTAGCGCTGATGGCCCGCGGCAGCCTCTCGGCAATACCCGGCCGCGGCGGGCTGTCAGCGCTACTATTAGCAGCCCAGGGGCCGTACTTTGCCCAGGTCTGCTCTAAGTAGTGTTGGGATAAGTTGCAGACCAAATTTTTCAACAAATTCCTCTCAATTTACTTAAACCATACCCCCAAATGCTGTCCACCATAGTGTGTTTAAATGACAAGTAGTACAAATGAGTCCTTCACTTCTGATATTGAGTACAGACCCCAGGCTCAAAGCCCCCCAACATAAATTCCAAAACCAAAGAAAATATACAAAGACCAGAATGTTTTAGAGGTATACAGTCATGGCCAAAAGTTTTGAGACTGACACAAATATTATATTTTCACATGATCCGTTGCCCTCTGGTTTTATGTGTGTTTGTCAGATGTTTTTTATCACATACAGAAATACAAGTGCAATCATTTTTATGATTAACAATAGCTTTTATTGACAGTTAGAATGAGTTAATGCAGCAAGTAAATATGCAGTGTTGACCCTTCTTCTTCAGGACCTCTGCAATTCTCCCTGGCATGCTCTCAATCAACTTCTGGACCAAATCCTGACTGATAGCAGTCCATTCTTGCACAATCAATGCTTGCATTTTGTCACAATTTGTTGGTTTTTTTGTTTGTCCACCTGTCTCTTGATGATTGACCACAAGTTCTCAATGGGATTAAGATCTGGGAGTTTCCAGGCCAATGGACCCAAAATCTCTTGTTTTGTTCCCTGAGCCATTTAGTTTATCACCTTTGCTTTATGGCAAGGTGCTCCATCATGCTGGAAAAGGCATTGTTTGATCACCAAACTGCTCTTGGACGGTTGGGAGAAGTTGCTCTTGGAGGACATTCTGGTACCATTCTTTATTCATGGATGTGTTTTTTAGGCAAGACTGTTAGAGAGCCGATTCCCTTGGCTGAGAAGCAACCCCACACATGAATGGTTTCTGGATTCTTTACAGTTGGCATGAGACAAGACTGTGGTATATCGCTCACCTTGTCTTCTCCGAACAAGCTGTTTTCCAGATGTTCCAAACATTCAGAAAGGGATTCATCAGAGAAAATGACTTTACCCAGTCCTCAGCAGTCCACTCCCTGTACCTTTGGCAGAATATCAGTCTGTCCCTGATGTTTTTTCTGGAGAGAAGTGGCTTCTTTGCTGCCCTCCTTGACACCAGGCCTTGCTCCATGATCTCCGCCTCACAGTGCGTTGCAGATGCACTCACACCTGCCTGCTGCCATTCCTGAGCAAGCTCTGCACTGCTGGTAGCCCGATTCCGAAGCTGAAACACTTTTAAGAGACGGTCCTGGCGCTTGCTGGTCTTTCTTGGGCGCCCTGGAGCCTTTTGGCAACAATGGAACCTCTCTCCTTGAATTCCTTGATGATGCTGATAGATTGTTGACTGAGGTGCAATCTTTCTAGCTGCGATACTCTTCCCTGTTAGGCCAGTTTTGTGCAGTGCAATGATGACTGCACGTGTTTCTTTAGAGATAACCATGGTTAACAGAAGAGAAACAATGATGTCAAACACCAGACTCCTCTTAAAGTGTCCAGTGGTGTGATTCTTACTTAATCATGACAGATTGATCTCCAGCCCTGTCCTCATCAACACCCACACCTGTGTTAATGGAGCAATCACTGAAACGATGTTAGCTGGTCCTTTTAAGGTAGGTCTGCAATGAAGTTCAAATGTGTTTTGGGGGAAAAAGTTAATTTTCTAGGCAACTATTGACTTTGCAATTAATTGCTGTTAAGCTGATCACTCTTTATAACATTCTGGAGTATATGCAAATTGCCATTATAAAACCTGATGCAGTAGACTTTGTAAAAATTAACATTTGTATCATTCTCAAAACTTTTGGCCATTACTGTACACTGACCAGTGCGTTCTTCTAAAATACTCTGTGCCGGCTCCCATAGACTTTAATTTTCCACGTGGGGAAGAAGTGAAGTCACTTCTTTCTCCCGGTGCGTAATATGTGTTGGAGAAAACGGCAGGTAATCATAGCTTTCAATGAGAGCTATGAATTTCCATATTTGCAGGGGCTAGTTTGGGCGTATTGCAATACGCCCTGCAGAGACGCCATGTGAACATACCCTTGGATATATTCTTTTACTTCATATAAAATGACCTCAGTTCCCAAGCTGTATCCTACATTATTTACATATAGTACATGTATATGTTGAAATGCTGCCAATAAAACAGCAGTGGAAGGCTTTGGACTGGCCTCACTGACACCAGATTGTCACACAGTGGATGACCTGTATGAAAACGAGTTTGGGCACTACAGAAAGTTTAAGGGGTTGTCTCACTACATTGATTCATCTTGCCTCAGTCCTGTTTTCTTGGTTTCATTTTGAATTCAGGAGCATTTACTAACTTCTACTAGGCTGCAGTAGAGGCCAGGTCTGTAGGTACAGCAACCAGTGCTGGCAGCCTATCATGAGAGATTGAACAGGTCTGTAGCTATAGCGACCTGAGGAGGCTGATGGCAGCCCATACAAGAGGAGATATTTGGAATGGGTAGGACACTGTTAATGGAAATATATTGAAAACGTGATTGTTTTTGCAATATCTTTAACATAAAAAGCAATCCTTGTAGTGAGACAACCCCTTTAATCGCTTATGTTCATTATTTCTACTACATTGTGATTAAACTGTTGCAAGTGTTAATAACTGTGACAACCAGTATGGATACTCTGTTGTTGTCACTTATAATCTTTATAAAAGCAGACCTTCTGGAACTGGGCTTGTCCCTGGTTCATATTCTACCACAAGATGGTGCTGTCTCTCTTTTTATACTTTATATGTATACGTCAATCATTTTAAACCAGTAGGAGCAGTATAATATAATATATTGTATTATACCCTAGGATATCTTACAGTTATCTAGTTTGCATGTATCAATAATCATGTTCATATACTTTCTTACACTGGTGTACTAGGCCCCTGTCTACATAGGCAGGGGGTGGGTGGTGGAGGTCCAGCCCACAGATTTAATCCATAGTAATGTCTCCCATAGACTAACTGTATGGACAAAAACGGGTCAGCCCTTTTAAACCCCAGAACACATAAAACTTTTGCGGGAAAAAAAAATTGGAAGGGGTTTTGGTTTTGGCCCCTTTTTAATTTTTGGTTATAAGACCCCGGGAATAACCGGATAACACTCCCAAAGGTAGGTAACAGTATTAACATACCTGGCAGAAAACCATATTTTCCCACCTCCGCATTTGTTTTAAATCTTGACCCAAAAAAAAAGGGTAGGGGACCCCGGGTTTTCCCAGTTTTAACCGATTATTTTTAAAGGAGCAAAACTTCCCCAATTTTTTTAAATTCCTTTCCAGCAGCGTCTTTTTTTTTTTTTGTACCCCAAACACAGGTAAATGTGCCCCTTAAATATCCAGGAAAAAGTAGTTTTTATGAAGAGCATTTTTTCTTCCCGTATTACTACCCCCAACAGCATCTTATCTTGTGACCCACCCACACGGTATGTGACCCCGGGTTTTCCCCCGGTAACAGTAGTGTATGGGGCGACAAAATTTTCCCCCATTTTACTCCCCTCCAGCAGTGTCTTTTTTCATTGAACACCCCCACAGGTATGTGACCCAGGTATCCAGGAAACAGAAGTGTATGGAGGAGCAGAAACTTCTCCGTTTATTCTTCAGCAAATTTAAATCTTTGTACCACCACAAGGCATTTTGCCCCTGGTACCAGGTAAAAGTGAATGGGGGGGAGCAAACTTCTCAGAAATTATTATTTCCCCTCCTCAGAGCCCTTATCATTTTGCCCACCACAAAAGGGTATGTGGCCCTGGTACCCGGGTTTCCCATAGTTAGGAGGGGCAAAAACTTCTCCATTTTTATTTAACCACAGTTTTTCCTTATCATGTGACCCCCAACAAAGGTATTTTGATTGGTACCCAGGTAACAGTAGTGTATGGAGCGTACTTCTCCAGCTTTTACTCCCTTCCAACAGCTTTTTAATCATGTGCCCAAACCCAATGCCCATGTGCCCCCTGGTACCCCAGGAACAAAAGGGTATGGAGGAGCAAACCCTTCCCAAAGTATTACTACCTCGGGAAAGGCGTTTTAAATCATGTGACCCAACCCACGGGTTTCATGGTTACCCCTGGGTTATCCAGGTAAATAGGTAGGGAGGACAAATTTCTCCATATTACTTCCCCTTTGGGAGCGTTTTATGTGACCACCACACAGGTCTTTTTGACCCTGGTTTTTAAGGTAACAGTTTTGAAATGGGGAGCATTTTTTTCCCCAAATTTTTTATTTCCCTTCCAGCAGTGCCTTCTCTTTGCCCTTTCAGTGTCTGTGGAGAAGCCGCTCACACACATTCTTCTCTCTGTTTTATGTTTCCAATTAATTTTACAGCTAACTGTATTGCCAACAACATACAAACAGTTGTGTTGTGTTTTTTTTTTTTTTTTAAATAGTAAATTTATTAACAACATGACATCACCTAGAAAACGTTTTTAAAAGAGTAAAGAAGCACAACCTTTAAAAAGAGGTGCGGCAATAACATTTTTAAAAAATAATTTTTCCACCTTTAAACCCCTTTGTTTAAATTTTACCCCAAATGTATTTTCTTTTTTCCCCTTTTGTTGATAACTAAATCCCAAGGATTCCTCGATGCTTTTTTTTGGGTCAGATTTTTTTCCCCATAGTTTGCATTACACGGGAAACGATATATGGGCTATATATTCTACAAAATAGGGAAGGGGAAAAAAACCCTTTAACTAAAATTTATAAAAACCCCTAATTTTTTTAAAAACCCCCTAAGGGAAAAAAAAATTCTGAGACTGTTTTAAAAAATTTTAAAGAAAAGAAGAATGCAAAGATTTGGAAATCTCTTATAACCATATAATATTTACCACAAAACAAAAAAACAGTTTTAAAAAGGGTTGGACATTTTTCCCATTTTATTTTAAAAAATAAATAAAATAATCACTCATTTACAGTAGAAATTGATATCAGCAACACATCTCGAAAAAGTTTGGGGCGGGCCAATCTACCTTTTGTAGAAATTTCCCTTTTCCTTTTCACCTTCTGAAAACCCAAATTTTGGGGCTTGATTTTTGGGGAGGGAATGGTTTGTTCCATTCTTTGTTGTTAGGATATAGGCTGCCAAAAGTCCGGGCCCTTTGCCAGATTTTTTTTTTCCCATAAGGTACTTTATGTTTTTTTATTAGGGTATTTCAGACGGCGTTTTGGCGGTGCATACTGTATCGCAGAAATTACCCCCGGGGTTTTTTAGAAGACGTGTTTTGGCCAGGGGGCATATTTCAAAAGTGCAGGGGGGATGGCCCCATTCACTTTCATTATCAGCGGCATGTAAGCCGGAGGAGACGGACGTAATTTTTTAACTCCTTTTTGGCCCCGGAAAGGGTTGGCCCCCCAATTCCCGCCGGTTTTGAATTTTACTTTTGTAAAGGGTTTCTGCAATACATGGGGGGCCATTTCATCACCCCCCCTTTTTTTTTCAAGTGTTTGGGGAAAAATTTTAAACTTTCAATTTTTGGGGATAGGGTGTCCTTAAGAACCCAAATATGTCTATAAGAGATCTTAAAGGGGAATTGCATTCTTTTTTTCCTTTAAAAGCTTTTTCGGGAATTTGTTTTTGAAATGAAATATATAGGAAGGGGAAGTACAGATCCCTTTTGGAGGGGGCAGTTTTCCATAATAAATAAAAAAGGGGGGGAAGGGGAAAACATATACCCGGGAAAGGGGGAAAGGGTGGGATATCTTAAAATTTAGAACGCAATTATAATAAATTTTTTTCCCAATTTGGGCTTGTTACAAAAATTTCTATCACTTTTTTTTGGGGGTTAGCGTTTTGGTTGGTTTGGGCACAATTTGATTTTAAATGTGTTTTGGGAAATACAGTTTGCTAAAAAAATTTTTCATTCCCCCAGAATTTTTGCTTTTTTGGGCCTTTTTTTCAAAAAATAGGGACGAGAATACAAAAACTTTTTTTCCACTCAGGGTTCGGGGGTTGGGTGAACCCCAAATTTTTTGTCAAACAAACTGTTTTTCTTTTTAAAAACATGAGGTCAACAAAAAAAACATAAAAATGCCCCTGATCAAAGTTCCCTTTACCTTGGTGTTTTTGGGGCCTTTTCTGCACAAAAATTTGACGGGAAATGGGTTTAAATTATAAAAAGGGAAAACTTTCCTCATCTGTGCCTGTTTTCCCCTTTTAATCATTTGTGTGTGCAAAAAAAGCTGAGTAAATTTCTGGGATGGGGACAACTCTCTTACATATTTCATCTACCCAAATGCCCTTTTTCCATGGATTGGTGATTTCATGGGGAAAGCAAAAGAATGGTCAACGGATCTAGGGGAAAATTATTAAAAACGGAAATAAAACGGGAAAAAGGGAAATACAAAAAAAGATACCCAAAGGGAATTATAATGTCGGGTAAAGCAGTTTTCAAACGGGGTTTAAATTAAAATGGAAAAGGGGGGGCCTGAAAAAAACCAAAACCCAGGGGGTGGAAAACCCAACAAAAAATTTCGGCCACAACGAAACCGGAAAATTTTCGGGGAACCAAAGGGAAAAAACCCACAAATAACATCAACTAAAATAAAGGCCCTCTCGGGAAAAACTAGGGGTGTGGTGTTTCAAGATGAAACAATAAGGGGAAATTTTAAAAAAAAAAATGGGGCTAAAGGGGCGAGTCGCCAGAAAAAGTCTTTAAACTGCCCCAAATGCGAAAAGTATCTCACCAAAAATTTTTCCAAAACGGGCACGGGAGACAAGCCCAATACTTCTGGAAAAAGGGTCCTTTGGGTAAATGAGACCAAAAAATCAAAAATTTTGGGCTAAAACCCAAAACTTTTACTTTTGGAGAGGTCCAACAAGGTCTATGAAAAAAGGGAAAAACACCATTTTCCTACGGGAAAAGCACGGAGGTGGATTGCTTGTTTTTGGGGGATGTGTAGCTAAAAAAAGGCCCGGGAAACTTGGTCAAATTTTGAAGGAAAGATGAATGCACCCCCAGATCACAAAAAAAAACTGGAGGAAAATTTGCATCATCACCCCGGGAAGCTGCACATGGGCGTATTTGGGAAAACGTTCCAACATGACAATGATCCAACCCCAAAACCCAAAGTTGCCTTCTTTTGGGCCCTACAGCGGGACAAAGTAAAAGGTTCTGGATTTGGCCCAAACCTCGGTCTCAAAAACCTCAATTTCCCTTTTGAGCCAGGTACAAAAACACGCATTCATTCAAGACACCCGGGAAAATTTTCGGGAAAACGGGAGGTTTTTTCCCAAAAGAAGAATGGCACAAAAAAAAAGGGACCCCTCACCCCACAACTACCACAAAAGATTAAAAGTTTCATTGAGGTTAGAGGGGGGCAATAAGGTATTAAAAAACCGGGGGTTTATGTAACTTTTGTTTGGGGTCTTTTTGGATTTTTTTTTTGGGGGTAAAATAAAGGGCTTCCCCCAAAAACCAAAAACCATGAGGGGAAAAAAAAAGGTTTTTGTTTTATCATCAAAATTCATGAAAAAAGGCCAAAAAAAAGGCAAAAATTCTCCCGGGGTATGTAAACTTTTTAAAGCACAACGGGAAGGGTCTTTTTAAAATTCATATAGGCATCAATTAAAC